>CABHPR010151206.1:24872-69846 GCA_902168415.1 Peromyscus melanophrys | reverse complement strand
CAAGCAGTTCTATATCTTGGCAAAGTATTTCAACTTCTTTGTTTTGAGATTTGTAACTTGCTGTTTTCCAGTTTTGTTCCAGGAAGTCACATAGACTTAGAGCCCTTTGAAAGTCCTGTCTGTGCAGAAATCAGAAAGCCACCACACTATGGTGATATTTTCTTTTGTACTAAAATGTTATTTGTATATTAATAAATAAAGTTGCCTGGGGGTCAGAGCTATTAGCAAGCCATAGGAAAGCAGGGCGGTGGTGGCGTACACTTGTAATCCCAGCACTTGGTAGGCAGAGCTAGGTAAGTCTCTGTGTGTTCAAGGATACAGCCAGCATTGGATACACATGCCTTTAATCTCAATACCAACCATAGAACACCTGGAGGTCTATACAGACAGGCCGTGATGAGGCGGTCATATGGTTGGGTTCACAACCAATGAGAAGGCAGAACAGAAACTCTATATAAAGACTTTAACACAGGAAGTAGCTCCTCCTTTGGAGTGGTAGGACCACTGCAGGAGGAAGGGTAAGGTTTTAGCTCTTAGCTCTGACCTCTTGGCTTTCTTCTTTGCATTGGTTCTGTGTTTCTTATTTAATAAGACGGTTGTTTACATCTACAACCACACTTTTTATTTTCTTTATGTACAGAGCTTTGTGTAAGTTTATTTTTATACAAAATATCAACTATACTTGGGGAAATAAACTCTAAAGAAACTTAACATCAATTTTTAAATACTATCATTCAGCATAAAATTATCAAATGTTCAGAAAGAATATTGGAAGCATCTAATCAATATTGTTACTTTTCTTTAAAAGAATTGATCGTGATTACTTTTTGCAAGTCTGAGAAAACCAATCTACATTATTTTAAAATCATAAAAAGAATGAATAAGGTCACTGACTCAGAGGCGGGCCTGGTCTCAGGCAGCTCTAAATACAAGTGTCCAATGACAGTGTCTGTTACCACATGGTTTCCTAGGCCCCTCCTCCCTTTTCTACTCCCTTGTAAATTGTTCCAAGAAGCAAGGAGATTGGGCAAAGATGGCAAGAGGCTTAGAAATGAGTTAGAAATAAGGTCAGAGGAAAATGAGATCTTCTGTTTCTATGTAATCATCAGTTTCCATGAAGAAGGGCCTCACTGGGTAGTCACGGACCACACATCTAAGCCTCATCTCCAAGGGTGTGGTTGATAATTGCTGAGCATATTAAATACACACACACACACACATACACACACACACACACACACACACACGCACTGACACACACTCACACACACACACACACACACACGCACACACACACAGACTCACATACACACTGATCTACTGACACACACACAAACTCACACACACAACAGACTCACATACACACAGACTCCCACACACATAGACATGCATGGATTCACACACGCAGACTCACACACACATATGCACACACACTCACATACACAGACATACACACAGGTACACAAAGAGACTCATACACACAGGCCCACACACAGACTCACACACAGGTACACACACACATATGAACTCACACACACATTTTCTTATTATTAGCTTGATTTAAAAGGAAAAATCTCACATTTAGGTATAAGGAATTATGGAAGCTATTATTTTTATTACTGTCAGTATGAATAGAATCATCATGTGCTTTAATAGTATCATGTACCTTATTTCCATTTCTTATATTTTACTTTGATCTTATGCTTCTTGTGTTTGCTTTGGAATTGGGTTCATTTTCTCAGAATTATTTCCTGAGCCAGTGATCAGTATTTTTCACTTGGGATTTATTTCCACTGATGTTCACATATCCATTTTTAGTTTTTTCACATAAGTATTTGACATGCTCAGAGGCATACAATAAGAACAACAACAATAAAAACCCTCTTAAACCTAAGTGTTATATAATTTCTAGGGAAGAGACAACAATAAGAGGTAGATTACACATAAGCAGTGTAATTTCATATGGCGGTAAGTCCTACGAAATAAACCAAGCAGGCCAAGAACCGAAAGGGAGAAGGCAAGGGCAAAGTCAATGAAGTTAGCAGAAGTCTGTTCCGAAGTCAATAGAAAATAGCCAGACAGAGGGACGAGGACATTTCAAAAGTCAAATTTGGCTTACTGGAGGGACATAATGAACTTGTAAGAACCTGGAGTGGGATGGATTCCATCTGCAGAGACAAGAACAAAATGGATAAGCGGATCCAGACACATTCATTTTAAAGCTGCTGTAACCATGTTATATTTTATTATAAGCTTAACAGGAAGTCATCAGATTATTTTTTTCAGTGAGAACTGCTGCTTATTACCAAAGTTGCCAAAATAATCAGCAAAGGTTCACCAAGGGCTACAGCAGGAACAAAAAGGCTCAAACACTGCCTGGGAGGGTGTCAGGAGTTTGGAGAGAGGTGAGATAAGCGGAGCCACAGCTGTGACACCCCTTCCTAGTGCCAAGGAAAAGAGTCTTCCTCAGGCCATCTTCCTCCCCACTCCCCATGTCCAGTTTCCCTGGGAGACAGGAAGGGGAACTAAGGATTTGGAAAGGGCATAGTGAAGACGGGAAGGTTGGTCCAGATGGTCCCTCGTTTCAAGTGTACTCACAACATTGGGAGCAAAAATTGGGGAAGACTGCCTGGCCAGGACTCCCTGTTGTATTGTAGGAGAAGGGGCTAGTGTTGGAGGAGTAGAAGAAACAGGGGCTTCGTGGAGTTTGAATATCAGGGCCTCCACCAAGAAAAGAGATGAAAGTGGCTGTCTTTAGGGACACCTAAATCAGCCAAAGATATTTCCGGGTTAGTTTCTCAAGAGCTGTTGGCTGGAAAGGATGGCAACTGGGCCTTGGGGGTTAGAACTCCTTGCCTCACCAGTGAGTCCAGGACCACAAGACCTAAGTGTCGTGTACTAGGAATGACTCTGGAGTCTTTCTGTGTGCCAGGTGTGGGAGCCGGGGTAGCATGCAGGATTGATTCCCCATCACTTCAGCCTGTGTCTTAGTTAAGGTTACTATCGCCATGAAGGGACACCATGACAAAGGCAACTGTTTTATATATATATAAAGCACTAACTGGGGCTTGCTTATGGTTTCGGGGGCACAATGACACACAAGCATGATGGCACACAAGCAGACATGGTGCTGGAGAAGTACCTGAGAGTTCTACATCCAGATCTGCAAGCAGCAGGAGGAGAGAGAAACACTGGGCCTGGCTTGGACTTTTGAAACCTCAATGGGCCAACCCTGGTGACATACTTCTTCCAACAAGGTCACATCTACTCCAACAGGGCCACACCTCCCAAACTTTCTCAGGTATTGCTACTCCCTGAAGACTAATCACTCAAATATATGAGCCTGTGGGGGCCATTCTTACTCAAACCACCACAACCAGATACCTCCTGGATCCCACTCCTGTCAGTCATCTCAGGGCTGCAAGCAAACACCTCCTGCCAATAATTCCAGTTCTCTGGTGCTGCACCCAGGAGCTGACAGCACGGTGTGGGGTCCAGCCAAACTCTGAAATCACTTCAGGTTCTTTGTCACAGTGGCCAACTGCTGGAATTTGGTGGGGACCATCTTAATAGATAATCAGCCCTTACCCCCATGTCTGAGAAGGCTAAGGTTGGCATCCAGGGATCAGAAATTGGAAATCTACTAGCTCTGATCCTGCCATCAGAGGTTCAACAAAGGTCAGGCATGGACACCCCTCCAGCTAAGGAAGCTTGGGTGTGAAGAAGAACCATGAAACAACCAATAAATTATCATTGGCTACTAACATGAAGACACTGTATGTGATTAAGATAGAAGACATCAAGAGAGCAGCTGGGAATCAATTGCTGTAAATCATGTTCAGGGTGATGTTAGCCTGGTTGCTAGGAACAGTGAGGAAATGGGAGTGGTAAGGATTTAACTTAAGATGGATTCTGAAGACAGGAGGAGCAAGATTCACAGGAGGACTGTGAAGGTTTGGGAGAGGTTGAGGAGGAGGATGAAGATGATTCTTGAATCTAATGCCTAAGAAGCTGGGAGGTAAGAACCAGGGAAACAATGATCTCTAGACCGAGTTTCTAAGTCTAACTTGTAAACCCTCACTTTGTGCTTTAGGCCAAGCTGTGAAAAAGAGCAAACACAATCCAAGAAAAGCAATTTCTAAAATAATTGTCGAAGGGGCACTCTTTGGAAATCTCACATAAATCCCAAAGATTGTCCCAGAAACGCTATTTCCAGTCAGTACAAAGGACTTAAGAGTGTCATTTTCAAACATCCTTGCTCTGTGTCTCTCCATCTGTTTGCCTTCATTTAGCATGGTAGATTTAATTGATGATTATTATTTCCAAGTTTTGAGTATGTAATGATCATTTTTCTCTGATTTACTTGGCAACACAAAAAACACTTTGATTAAATTCACACTAGGTTTCCCACAAATGTGTTCTAATTTATAAAGATATCAAGAGCCTGCTTAGTTACCAGCATTCTACTTCATTGTAGCCTCTGGGCACAAAACTGGATTTTTTTTTCTATTAAAAAACAAATTCAAGAGTTAAAGCCAGAACAATTCTGCCCATGAGAGAAGTCTGCTATGAAAAACGGCCTGTAGAAACCTGACAAGGAATCTTTAAGACTTCTGACATACATGGAGCTCCAAGTTTAATATTAGCCATTACTTAGTAGTTGATTCGCAAGGCCCTAGGGCCTTCATTCCAAATGCTTCCTGAGGAGCAGTGAGTTTGACAGGAATCATGAGAAGCTGACCAAGATAAAGCTGCACGTACGCAATACTGAAAAAGGACAAATCTACATACTCCCTGGAAGTCAAGCTCAGCCGCTTCACCTGCCAATTTTTTTCCCACTCTTTTGTCCTATGGGATGTCCTGTATGTTGTGAATATATGTTGCTAAGATTAATTGATAAATAAAACGCTAATTGGCCAGGCAGGAAGTATAGGATAGGCAGGACAAACAGAGAAGAGAGGCTAGGAGGTGGAAGTCTGGGAGAGACGCCAGCCTGCCGTCCAGGGAGCAACATGTAAAGGCAACAGGTAAAGCCACGGAACACGTGGCGACATATAGATTAACAGAAATGGGCTGAGTTAAGTGTAAGAGCTAGTCAGTGGTAGGTCTGAGCTAATGGTCCAGCTGTTTAATTAATTTAAGTTTCTGAGTGATTACTTTATAAGTGGTTGTGGGGACTCCAGCTACACTTTTGATGTCGTTTTAATACTTTTTTTGCTTGATTTCAAACTTTTAGATTTATTCAAAGTAAAGTTTTTGAGTTCCCTTCCACATTTTTCTAGAATCTAGCTATATCTACTAAGATTTGAGCTTTTAGATATTACTCTTTCTCCGTCCGATATTTCTTACTCTTGAACTCTGACCTCCCATTTATAGCACAAATTTTATTGAACCAAATGACTCGTTTATGCAGTCTTCACATACAAATTACCTCCATAATGTCATTAATGCAAATATCCTGCTTTAAAAAAAAGAAATATCATTGGTAAAATGAACAGTAGACTTTCCCTAGATACCTGCCAACTTTTAATGCTGGTTTTTCATTTTTAAACTTGTCTGGCAAGTGTCATACTATAGTAATATACTAAATATTTACTTACTGATTTATAATGTCTTGATATTAACTTAAGGAGACATGTGTGGTCATCACTTTGTGAACAATCAATATGAGAAATAACACATACCTATATATAATTTTGTTCCCAGAGTCTAAAGGCAATGTGACTATAATATTTTTAATACATTCTGGGTTCCTTGAAGTTTAGTCACACTTAAAGGGCACATCAATTGGCTATCCAATAACAAATTATTATCCCTCAAAACATTTATATGCAAGTAACATTATATGGACTGAACAGGTTTTTATTTATGTATTTAGGAATATGTACATTCACACACATAATGATTACAAATTTAAAAGAGGAGTGTGCGTGTGTGTATGTGTGTGTGAGAGGTGTGTGTGGGTATGTGTAGGGGTTTGGTTGGAGGAAAGGGAAAGGGGGAGAGATATAATTAAATTATAATCTCAAAGAACAAAAAATATTTAAAAGTAGCCTAATAACAAATTTTAGTTTTCATCTCTTGTAATAATAAAAAGAAATGGAGATAGAGTAATTTTCAAGTGAGACACAAATTTTAGTTTGCAAAATTCTACTTATTGTGTAGACCTAATTCTCAGCTCATGTCTCTCTCTGCTGTATTGTACTTCGTCTATTCAGTTCATGGGAAAGAACTGAACTGTGGGTAATTTAGATGTTCTCATTACTCTGTTCAGTCTGTGGTCTCACCTTATACTAATTAAAGCAAGATTCAGCCTTTGTTATGTTACAAAAATCAATTTCATCACCATATAACTGGAGTATGTTATTTATTGTTTCTTGTCAACTTGCCTAGTCTGTGATACCTAGTTTGGTCAAGCACCAGTACAGATGTTGCTGTGCAACTACTTCAGTTAAGACTAAAAACTGAAATTAGTAGACTTTGAGTACTTTGCCTTGTACAGAATAAATGGACTCTACTAGGAAGATAAAGGCCCTAGGAACAGAGTAAGGTTCCCTAAAGGAAAGGATTTGGCTAAAGTCAGGTATTTCCATCTGGCCGGCTGTCTTAGAGAGGGTTTCTATTACTGTGAAGAGACACCATGATCACAGCAACCTCTATGAAGGAAAACATTTAATTCAAGTGGTGGCTTACAGTTTCAGAGGTTTAGTCCATTATCATCATGGCAGGGAGCATGGCGGCATGCAGGCAGACTTGGTGCTGGCTACATTTTGATCAGAAGGCAACAGGAGAGACACAGTGTCACACTGAGTGAAGCTTGAGCAATAGACCTCAAAGCCTGCCCCTACTGTGACACAAATTTTCTCCAAAAAGACCACACCTATTCCAACAAGGCCATACCTCCTAATAGTGCCACTCCCAGTGAGATTATGGGGCCAGTTACATTCAAACTACCACACCTGTCTTATAGATTTAAGATACAGATCAACAAATTTATTAAAATAAAACACTTGTGTCTTTCTCTGTCTCTGTCTCTCTGTTGTATGCATTTGTTACTTGGTTCTTTTCTGTAGGGAATCCTAGCTAGTACAGATTTTAAGGGTGGATGCAGTAAAGAACACCTAAAACTTTGAAAATAGCTTTGAAATTAGAAAACAGATGGAAGCTAGATGAGTTTTACGGTACATCCTAGAAAAATCCTGTAATTACAGGAGAGGCAGTTGCTAGAAATATGAATGTTAAAGATCTTTCTAATGTACCTTTGTCATAAATGAGGAATATGCTCCTGGAAACTGAAAAAAAAATGAAGTTATAAAATGGTAGAGAACTTGACCGGACTGTGTTCCAGTATCTCATGGAAAGTAAATGTACAACTAGTGATATTGACAATATTTCTAAACATTCTTTCAAAGCTGTAATCTGTTGCTCATGGAAAAATGTAAAAGGAGAGAGCATTTTTAGAAAACATTGTTAAGCAAAAAAAAAAAGTCCTTCAGAATTGAAATATTTTCTTTTTAATTCTTCCCATACATATAGTTAAAAAACATGAGGAAGTATACTCCAGGGAGAAACCAAGCATATGGTTGGAAAATTCTACACTAAACAAATGTGGTACATGATTTGTGACTCTGGTTTACTCTCCTAACAGAAGTGGTGACAGCCTCATAAAGAAGACAAAGAGGACACTAAGACAAGGAAAGCTGTTGGATTTCTAGGGTGCTGTAGGAAGGAAATTGCCTGTTAAAGCTCCACAGCACCATGGTGAGATGTTCCTGTTTTTCAGAAAATGAGAAGAATGATTTCAAAGATAGGGATAAGCACGCTGGTTGCTATGGAGGATAGAACACCAAGTGAACAAAGAGAGGAAGGGGGCTTTTATTGGGACATGGAGGGAGGAAGGTCAAAACAGAAGGAGAGGGAAGGAGAAGAAACAAATAACACTAAGGGTGTCTGAAATCATATTATATTGTACTTACCTAAAATTACATATAATGCATATGTACATGTATATGCACACACACACACACACACACACACACACACACACACACACATACACACCTTAAATGAGGTTATGCCATTTGAGCTGACAATGCTCCCCACTATCTAACAAAAATCCCAGTTCCAGGCACAAGAACCCTCTCTTTGACTTGCTGCTTAGTGTTGTCCAAGTGACTCCTGAAACAAGATAGGCTACTCCAGTTGCCCTGGGCTGTCTTCCAGAGGTTGAAGATAAGTCCCTATTGCTGAAGACTGTATATACTCAGATAAGTACTAGGAAGACTAGAGCTGGATATCACTTGATCACCTCTCACTTTCATAGTACAATAAATGTGCTATGCAAGCTGCCACATGAGGAAAGCAATCAATAGTCCTACTCAACTATGCAGTCTGTGAACAATAATAACTAGCGTGGCAAGATATCTCTAAAGGTACAGCAGTGTCACTTGTAACTTGGCCGTAACCAACAGCTGTCTAATTAGGCACACTTAAGGGAAAGAAAATCATGCCTGGTAAGATATAAAATTATATTCTGGATGTTGGGTTGCTAAAGACTTCTTGAGACAGAGTTTTGATGCTAGGATAATTTGTCTTTGAAGGATCTAAGGGTGGTGAAACTGTATTTTCCACATGGGAAACACATGAACTCTTAAATCATCCAACAGGTGATTTGTTACAGCTTGATTTGTATCCCACCTAAAATATGTTGGCTCCTAAACTCCAGGACCTCAGGGGCTTATTTGGAGTTGAGTTCTTTGCAGAGGTATTGATTAACATGGAGTCATTGGGTACATCATCCTCATAAAAAGGCAGATATTGAGAAACAAAGACACACACACACACACACACACACACACACACACACACACACACACGGGCCATGCATGGGGGTGGGTGAGTTATCTTGTCTCTAGCCAAGGAATAACAGAAACTGAGAGAGGAGTTGAAGACTGGCTCTGTCCCTCATATTGAAGAGATTCTGGACTTGCTAATAAATTGATGTCAGGCTCCATGACTGCAAGACAAAACTTTTTTATTGTTTAAGCCGCTTGATTTGTGGTACTTTTGTTATAGGAGTCCTAAGAAACTCATATATATTTTAACAGATGTGTTGTGGATATTTCATAGAAAGACAGAGAAAGAAAGTTATGTATCTCTGCAAGCAATAAAACTGAACAAATTTCCACTAGGTCTGGTTACTTAAATTCTGTTTCCATCTACCGTGCACTATTTTTTTATTTTTTGATATTTTCTTTCCCTGCTACTCTCTCAATATTATTTCTGGTTCTGGCCTACATTTGATTATTGTCCTTATCAAATAAATAAATAAATAAATAAATAAATAAATAAATAAATAAATAAAGGTTTTTGTTTTTATACTAAGGAATCTTGGGATCCCAGGAAGCAGCTTAACAAATGACTTCCTCATGCCTCCTGCTCTCAAGTGCTACAAAGTATTTACTCAACAATGCAGGAGTTTTTGGATATCATTTAAGATATTTTTCTCATGTCTGACTGTCTTTCTTTACGTCATGCCTTTGGGGGCAAACACTTATATTTGTTATCAAATAGTCTCCAAGCATACAAGAACTTGACAAAAAAATTTCCATTTGCATTGATTAAAGCATTGTTCTTAGCCTGTATCAATTTAAATGTTTTTAAAACTTGGAAATAAAATATTTTGTGAATACGTTATTTTCTCATGTATAAGGTCATATTTTTGAAAACAAAACAAAAACACTTAAAAGCACAAGATACAAAATTAGGAGTGATCCAATGGAAGGTAATACCTGGACCCCTTGCTAGTTGCTATCTGATATCTAGCAATATGAGTTGCTGGGCTGACACAACTCTTTCTTTCTTCTCTTTACTCTCACCTAAACAGAAGCACACTGGGCTCATTGTTGTTTGAATGGTTTTATCATTAAATCAGTTGTGGTGGTTTGAATGAGAATGGCCCCACAGGCTTATAGATTTGAATACCTGGTCACCAGGGAGTGACACTACTTGAAAGGATTAGGAGGTGTGGTCTGGCTGGAGGAAGTGTGTCACTAGGGGTGGGCTTTGAGATTTGAAAAAGCCCCTTCCAAGCCTCCAGTCAGGCTCTTCCTGTTGCCTATGGTTCAGGATGTAGAACTCCCAGCTACTTGTCCAGGACCATGTCTGCCTGCATGCTGCCATGCTCTCTGACATGATGACTATGGACTAAACCTCTGAAACTGTAAGCAAGCCCCAATTAAATGTTTTCCTTGATGAGAGTTACTGTGGTGCTGATGTCTCTGACAACAGCAGAACACCGACTAAGAAGTCTGTGAAATGGACATCCATATACAAATAATATCACCTCCTAGTGTATTGTTTCATTTCAAAAGACTCAGAAAACTGACCAGTAACTAAATAAAATTTTATCCTGACTGCAATAAGAAAGGAAAAAGATATTTTAAGTCCATGACTTTTTCTACTAAATTTACACTATGATTTTCATCACATACAAATTTAACCAACACATGTAAAACATGGAAATAAGTTCCTTTGTATATAATATTCTTGAAAAACCTCATCGAAGTAACATGACAGTGATTTTAATTAAATTATTTAACAGCTATTTGGCTTTTTTGAAACTAAACATACACGTGCATAAACATTTCTATTTAAATTTGAAGCTAAATGTTCTGCATGTTCCAAAACATGACCATCATGCAATAATCCCCATTCTGAGAGCTTTGCGCAGATCAAACTTTCATTCTTTTGTGTGAAGGGGTTGGAACTAAAGGCTCAGATTTCTCCTATCCAAAGCTCAGCAGAGCAGTTTCTAATGTCAACTGTGAGGAAGACAATGTTGGCTTCCCTGGGGCTTTTCTCCTTATTCGGTATCCTTTTCACTCCTTCTCGGTTACCTGCATACCAAATTTTCTCACAATTTCCATTCTATTAAAGCTTATGCTTGTAATCTGAGCCACAACAAGGAGCAAAAAACAGAATATAACACATAGCATCTCTCACTGGTAACCTACATTTTAGACTTCATCAAAGCCTTATAAGAAGGGCATCCATAATGCAGTGAAGTGAGCATTTTGATCATCATCTAAGTGACTAGCATGCAATTTATTGATGAGAACTTTGTCCTACAAACAAGTAAACAGACCGAATATATATGAAATAGGTTTTTTTCTTGAAATTGAGTGTTAAATCTAGACCAGATTCCAAACCTAGTCCCAAAGCAGAGGAGATTTACTGTGTTCTGTGGGTCCAGTGTGTTCTGGTATGATCTCTTAACCAGTCACTAGGAAGATTTGATTAATTGCTTATTTCTGTGTAGATAACATATGTACATGGAAACCTTGGTCATCAGAATGTGTACCAACACTTGAAAGAACAACTTGAATTTTTCATCACGGTAGCGATTGAACCGGCGATCCATTAGTGATCTAATGTATTCTTGATTTTAGAGCAGCTCAGACGTTGCCGCCCTGCTTGGGAGAGATGTACCCTTCTGTGCTCCTAGGGGAACTGCAGGGAAAATATGTACACGTTTTGCATGTGACAGAGCCCTGGTAAACAGCAGCTCTTTGCTAATCTCATCTCAGTTCAAAGCACCATCCTTTGGTTTTTAGTCACCTTTGGTCCTGGACTTTGCTCTGTGTAGTGAGGACAGCTTCAGGTCGGAGAAGGATGCTGTCGGGGTGGAACTGGCAGGAAGAATGGAGGCACAGCAACCTCAGCAGGCCTGGCTTTCTCACGTTCACCATACATTCCTTTACAGGGATTTTCTTTTAACCATTTTACTCTAGTTTCTTTTAACCGTCTTTGTTCTGGTAGAAGCTTCACTCAGCCCCTGGCACCCCTATACCCAAGGAGTCTGAGATGTTCTGGTGGAAGCTCCACCTCAACTCCCCTCCCCTACCTTTTTCTCCAGATCCTGCCCCCTCAAACCCCACCAAAAGCCAGCCCCTTCCAGGGGCTACTCATGACCACACGTACAGGTTACTTAAAGCCTGGTAGCCATATTTACCTTGTGACTCTTTTCCATCCTTTCCAAGGGTCACCCAGGATTGCTTTGCTCTGTTCATGAAACCTGAACTTAATTAATTTGGCTTGATTTGGCTTATTACATTGGCGACCGCGGATACCCAGCAACTGGGGATTTAAAACTTATCAGTTTTAATACCAAGCACAGGAAATGGAATCCTCCTCTGAGCACATATTTTTGTGACACTGGAGATTAAATCCCAGGTCTCCCATGTGTAGGTGAACACATTCTATTACCAAGCTTCTCTAGGCAGCTTTGACTAGGAGTAAATTATTACTGAAACACATTCATTTGATTTTTCTCAACTTTAAGAATATTGCTCCTGAGAAATGGTACCAAGGGTAAAAGTAGATTTCCTTTCATCACCTTCAGTGAAAGTAAACGACCATTATATACTTAAAATGAAGAACAATAGACAACAGAATTATCTAATAATTACAATTTTCATCTCTTGTTTAATATGTAAATAATCTATCTAATCTTGTGTCAATCAAATCATTTCTCTCTTTGCCCCAAATCATATCAAATTCTGAAATATAAATTTTCAGCAATCTTTTTTTTGTGGCTAAGGCATCTCTTTCACTTTATAGTATCTGAACAAGAATTTTGTCCATTTAAAAATTAGGCTGTCTGATATTCCATAAGATAAATTTAAGTATTACATAT
Organism: Peromyscus melanophrys; assembly: GCA_902168415.1. NCBI lineage: Eukaryota > Metazoa > Chordata > Mammalia > Rodentia > Cricetidae > Peromyscus > Peromyscus melanophrys. The sequence continues at coordinate 57,149 of CABHPR010151206.1, read as the reverse complement.
AAATTAGGAACATCAATCCCTCGAGGTATATTGATTACAAATATCTTCTACTATTTTATGGCATTACTTTCAACTCTTTCAATTGTCTTTGGTAGTATGTTTCTGTGAAGCCAAGCTTGTGGTGATATTGTGTTCCCCAATATATCATGCACCCTAATAAACTTATCTGGGGTCAGAGAACAGAACAGCCACTAGACAGACATAGAGGCCAGAAAATGGTGGCACTCACACCTTTAATTCTAACCTTCTGGAGGCAGAGATCCATTCCGATCTCTGTGAGTTCAAAGCCACACTGGAAATAGCCAGGCACGGTGACTCACGCCTTTAATCCCAGGAAGTAATGGAAGAAAACAGAAAGATATATAAGGCGTGAAAATCAGGAACTAGGTGGATTAAGCTTTTAGGCCTTGAGCAACAGTTCAGCTGAGATTCTTTCTGGATGAGGACTCAGAGGCTTCCAGTCTGAGGAAACAGGATCAGCTGAGGAATTGGCAAGGTGAGGTGGCTGTGGCTTGTTCTGCTTCTCTGATCTTCCAGCATTCACCCCAATACCTGGCTTCAGGTTTGTTTTTATTAATAAGACCATTTAAGATTCATGCTACACAAGCTCATTAACACTACCCTTTATAATAATACTTTTTAAGAAATATATTCATTTTAATTGTATGTATATGAGTGTTTGACTGCAGATATATACTGCACTACTTAGGCATCTGGTGCCTATGGAAGCCAGAAGATGGCATTAGATCCCTGGAACTGAAGTTACAAATGGTTGTGAGCCATCACATGGGAAAATTGATGTAATTACATTTTAATTTTTAAGAATAAAGTTAAAAATTTTTTTAAATCAAGAGATGAGAATCAAAAGATGTACTCATTTTTACCAAAAGCTAAGTAATTTTTTATCAGGAAAGATAAAAAATTGAGTTCAACTTCCTATAAGAAAAAATAAATAAGTAAAACAGAGCCTTTCTGGTAACTACTCTGTCTAATTAACTGTCCTAACAAAAGCTTTATGTTTGATCATATTCACCTATTATTCATCTCTGTTCTTCAGGACCCATTGTCTCTCTTTGTCTGTGTTTCCAGGAGTCACTCCCTACCCCTTGCTTTGACTCCCCCCGCCCCACCATTTCCATAAGCCTGGGATAGAGGCTGGTGTAAACAGCCACAGAAGGGAGGTATCAACCTGTGGATTTTGAACACTGGCTACTGCAGTGTATATTTGATTGCCTTGAACACTCAGCTTTCCATTAAGGTGAAGACAATTAATGCTTTAGGGAGGTATATGTTCAACATTTCTAGTTGATAATTTGAAGGGAATATTCCCTATTAACTTATTCTTCTACTGTGGCAGTAGAGATAAGTCAGTGCTGTTCTGCCAATGCTTACCGTGCTTCAGACAGTATTGGTTATGACAGGTTGTTATGATCCAAAAGTATAGGTTACATAAAGAATTATTAGTGACCAAAGTTCAAAGTTCAAGTAGTATTTTTGCCAGTCTTATAATCTTTTCAAAATGATCATTGAACAGGATGAAGTTTTGCAGCAGGCTTTCTTTTGGGCCACCAACCAGCGCCCAAATCATGGCATGGAGACTTATTATTAGTTATAAATGCTCGGCCTTATCTTATGCTTGTCCCACCAGCTCTTATAACTTAAAATAACCTGTTTTCTCTTCATCTGTGTTTTGCCTCAGGGCTTTTTACCTTTCTTTACTTCTTTATGTTCTACATCCCTGCTTATTCTGTGTCTGGCTGACTGGCTGCTGCCTGGCTGGTTAGCTCTAGGCATCTCCCTCCCTCTCTTTCTTCCTCATTCTCAATCTTGTTCTCTTCCCCGAGCCTAGATTCCCCCTACTACTTATATTCTCTGCCCACCAGCCCCATCTACCCCTCCTCTTCCTAGCTATTGGCTGTTCAGTTTTTTATTAGACCAATCAGGTGCCTTAGGTGGGCAAGGTGAAATAGCAACACATCTTTACATAATTAAACAAATGTAGCATAAAAAATGTAACACATTTTTGCCTGGTTAAAGTAATATTCCAAAACAAGGTGTAGAAAATATTATCATTTTGAATAACACAAAAAATTAAGAAACACCAGAATATTAGCTGAATGTTTTGAATAGTCTTACATTCATTTTGCTACATCTAACTGACAGTTACATCTTTCTATTTTCTTCATGTCTGAAGTGCTTGTTTGCTCATTTTTAGATGTGATTTTAGTTTTGTCCTCTTCAACTATGATTCTTATCCATGTGGAGTTCCTACAACTTTCACAAAATATTATTTCTATCTGTCTTAGTCACTCTTCTATTGCTGTGAAGAGATGCCATGATCAAGGAAAATATTTAACTGGGGGCTTGCTTACAGTATCAAGGGCTTAATCAATTATCATCATGGCAGGAAGCATGGCAAAAATCCAGGTGTGGGGTTGGAGAAGTAGCTAAGACCTGCATCCTGATCTGTAGCAGGAGAGAAAGAGAGAGACTGAGCTTGGTATAAGCTTTTGAAACCTCAAAACTCATCCTCAGTGATAGACTTTATTCAACACAGTCACACCTACTCCAACAAGGCCACACTTCCTAATCCTCAAATACTGCCACACCTTGATGATTAAGTATTCAAATATATGAGCTAATGGGGGTCCATTCTTACTCAAAACATCAATTCATCTAAAAGTCAATTTACTGCAACTAAAACAATAATAATAAATAAAAGCCAACCTATCAAATCTCTCTCCTGTAACAATAACATCAGACCCATAAAAGAGAAATGAACAAAGGCCAAACAGCAAATAATTGTTTCAAGGTCATTTTTCAATATTTCACTGTATTTTGAGTTCAACTGTCACCTTGGTACCAAATCTTGAACAAAATTTGAAAAGCAATACTGTTCTTTTCCTTCATACTTCTGTTCTAAATTTCTCAGTGTTTTCTTTTTCTGTACCAGTTTTCAAACTGCTCATTTATCTTGAGAATTGATCATATAAGCCTCTCCCCTAATATGATTTGGCAAATTCTAACACAAAATCTATTTGCTCAGAACATATTTGAAGCCATTCTCTTTAGATTATTTTGAGTCTCCTTTGTTCATAATTAAATACTGAATTTAAAGACCCCATAGGTGAATCTCTGTCATCCATTACCTTGTAAGCCAAACCTATAAGATTTGGCTTTCTCCATCATGTGCTGCTGTTCACTAACTTCATTCAAAATACTTTCAAGCTAACAAGTATCCCCATTATACCCATAGCACAAGAACTAAAGACCCCAGAGCAGGGGATAATCTTCAGAATGAAGATAATCTATGTACCTAGAATCTAAATAAAAAAAAAAACAAACAAACTCACCCTTCTAAGCTCCTTCATCAAATTGCACACTTTCATTTTCCATTTACGTAATCTATAGGATGTCTGAGGATTCCACAGCAACCCTTATTCCTCAGTGCCTAAGATTTATTAAACTGATGAGATTCTTCTAAAAATAGTCGGTAAAAAACAAAATTAGAAAATGATTAATATTAGGAGGTTTGTTTCATTACTTCTTTTGGTAACAATCTAGAAGGCCATGAGTTGGCATCTTATCACTTTGAATCAATTTTCTCTTAAGCAAAATGAAGTTTGGAATAGATGATGCTTATAGTCCATTAGATATAATATTTCTCAGTCAGTTTTGAGAACGTGAAAACACATAGCAACTTCACAAAGCAATCATTGATGGCAGCACTTAAAGACTATTTAGCAGGCAGTTATTACTGAGGCAATAAAAATTTGGAGCCAGATAAAATCGGGCTAAATAGCTACTCTGACAATTGCTAAATTTAGGAATTCTTGATAGGCTAATATTTTTTTTTTCTGAGCCGGAATTAGCTCAGTTGTAAAATGTAAGTAATAATGCGGTGAAATGTTATGGAGGTTAATAGCAATCACTTTTACAGGTTCGTCTTCCAGAACAACCAACACAGAGCACTAACATTGCTCATTTCCTGTTTCCATCCCACTTGCAAAAAGGAACGGCCACAGCAGTTCTTTGAACAGTGAGGGTTTTTTGTTTGTTTGTTTTGTTTTGTTTTTTGTTCTTCAAGACAGGGTTTCTCTGTGTAGCATTGGTGCCTTTCCTGGAACTCACTCTGTGGCCCAGGCTGGCCTCAAACTCACAGAGATCTGCCTGCCTCTGCCTCCTGCATGCTGGGATTAAAGGCGTGCGCCACTACTGCCGGGCCGAACAATGAGGTTTTTTAGTGTACTTACAAAACTTAACAACTTGATAACATTCACATTAGAAAAGGAAAACATGGGGCTGGAGAAGGTGGCTCAGAGTTTAAGAGCCTGGGTTGCTCTTCTAGAGGACCAGGGTTCAATTTCCAACAACTTACATGGTGCCTTACAACTGTCCATAACTCCAGTTTCAAGTATGAAAAAACACCATCTCTGGTGTCTGCAGGTCTGAGCATGTGTGTGGTATACAGATATGAATGCAGGAAAAAGAAAAAAAGACCCATACACACAAAACAATAAGACAGTTTCCAAAAAAGAAAACATTACCCAAGGGTCACATAATCACTTAAAATTAACAACACTTCTAAAATAGTTGGAATAAAGATATTTATTTGAAGTAAGTCAGAGTGCAAGGGGTGTTTATTCAAGGATATTCATATTAGGATCCCTCTTAACTCTCTCTGATTCCTGGCTGCCTTGAGATGACCAACTTTACTCCATCATGCCCTCTTGCCAGGATGAGAAACCGCCCTACCCCAGGCCTAAAAGCAATAGAGCCAGCTACCCATGCACTGAAATTATGGGCCAAAGTAAGTCCTTCTTATGTTCAGCTATTTTTCTCAGGGATTTTTGTGACATGACAGGAACAAAATATGTATTTATTAGCATAAAATTATTTATTACAATTAAATGATTTTTCCTAAACGTGTTCAAATATTATTTTTAGTATATAGAACAACTGATGAATCAAGAATTTTAATTTATTTTAATATCTTCCTTTGAGATTGGACATTTGCCATTAGAATAAGAATTTGCTTTCTAAGTTTTTCTTTTAATATGCATATAAAAGAAATGACTACAGACTAGCTGAGGGAAGGAATGAAGACAGGCATCTGAAAGCATGCATCATAAACACCTAAGTTTGACATCTTTTTTCTTACAAAATATTTCTCTATTAATTTCTGCTTTGCAATAATATGGTAAGTCAACCCAACTCAATGCCTCAAGAATGTTTCTGGACACTGATTCTATCTCACCCCTTATCCCGCCTCCACAATGCTCCCCAACACACAAAGGCACGGTGTCACTGGTAAGCAATTTGGTCTCAGACTAGACAGACCGGTTGACCTACGCAGAAGGAAAAGAGTAAACCTATGCTAAAAGTCGAGCGTCATAAAAGACGCCAAGTTGCACATATTTTGCAAGGCCCCTCTGTCCAAGACGGGGCACTGAAAGTAGCACACTCTGTTTATGGATTCAGAATGAGACAGGCTGTGTGCACCTCTTCCCTGGGTCCTCTCTACTTCTGCTGAAATGCTGTGCCTTTCACTAAATAGGAACTTCAGCAAGTCTTATCATGTGGACAGTTGGGTCTGACATCAGTATTTCTTCCTCCAAATGTACAGGGCAATCTTAATCTAAAATCTCTTATTTGTAGCTATTCAAACTGGTAAGTCACTGAACCCAAGAGCAAGAAGGCAGCAAACTTCCACATGGGAGAAGAATGCCCTGAAATTAAATTAATCCAAGGACAAGGAAAATTTTAATAATTTACACAAAAGTACAGAATTTATTTATGAGATTAACATTTGTAAGTTTTAACTCATGTTTTTATTCCTCATATATCTTTGTTCCCAGCTACCATTTCTCAATCAACAGGAATTGTTTGTTCCACCTTTGATCCCCCAGAGAAGGAGTGTTATTACGCCCAAAGAATAAAGATTTTGGAATTCCTGCTTCTTTGGTTTCAGATAAGCTTTAAAATCCATAGCCAAAACACGAGTTGTGAAATTCCAAGATTTGGCAAAAAGCCTTGATGCCTTTGTTGCAACTGTCTGGGCTTTATTCAAAGTGTGAGGTTGATGCTACAAGCAACTGATCTTTGCAATAAACGTGAAAAGGCAAGCAATCTTTTCTCCTCTTCTCACTTACGAAACTTCTAAGAGCTAAAGGAGTGAAGGAAGAAGGGAAGGAGGGACCAAACCAGAGATGCTAAAGATGAAGTTCCTGTGGGTGAGCTCTGCCGAGATGGGGCCGGAAACCTTACAAGAAACCTAACAATGTCCAGAAGTCTGTCTCTCAGCCATATGTGGACCCAGCTAGAAGGAGGCTGTCAACAAGTCTGAAAGAGAGCCCTCACCAGGGACAAAGTCATCTCACACCAGAACTTCCTCATCTGCACATCTTTCTGGGTTTTGATTGAGTAATTTTATTCTGAAACCAGGGATAATACAAAATTCCATCGTGAAGAAATCACCGAGCTTGGTGTGGTGGTTCATAATTGTAGCTCAGCACTTGGGAGGCTGAGGCAGGACAGTGGCCATAAACTTGATGGTAACCTGAGTTCTGCCTAGTTTTTTTTAGAACAGCCTAGGGGTTCACTGTGAGACCTTATATATATATATACAAGAAGAAACCATCAACTTCAATGTTGAAAAACTAAACTAAAAGCATTTATCCTAAATGCTTTTGGATACTGGGTACTTTATTGTCAAAATATATGCATTTAAACCAGCACATTTTTTTGAAATGTAAGTAAATGGCTAAAGAAAATTTAGGATTAGCATGGCATAGTAAAGCATGCCACCACTTCTGACACTTTGGAGAAGGTAGGGGGAGCATGGATGTGAGGCCAGACTGAGCCTCATAGAAAATTCCAGGCCAGCCCAGATTGTAAAACAAGCCCCTTTCTCCATAAAACTGAGAACAGATATACATTCTGCCTGGAAATCTAGGACTTTCACAAGAGCTTCTGGGTGTGGGAGGTTTTCATATGCAAGGCTTTGTCGAATGTGTTTATTTTTCTTTTGCATTGGAAAGCATTTAAATTCTTCCTCCATTTTCCTTTATCTCTAACAGAGAAAAGTAAATACCAAAATAAGACATATATCAAAGCACTGTATTAAAACAAATGTACACATTAGGAGGAAAATGTAACAATTGCAGAATCTTCTAATTATTTTTATCAAATTGATCCAGAAACTCTCTCCCTACATCTATGAATCACGGCTGAGGGATAAATGTTGACTAATTTGCCTCAGCAGGGCAGAACACTTACCTAATCACAATTTATAGTTTTGTTTACCTTTCTGTTGTGAAAGCTAATTATTTGTCCGAGGAAGACTTTCTGCCCTATTAAGCCATTGGTGAGTGAAAACACAATTTAAATTTTGTCTGTGCTTCCAGTTCACAAGCTTTACACCTCTCACTGGAGGATCGAATACCTGCAGGGTCTTTGTCAACAGATAGCCTTCAGAGAACTAAAGTGCAACTCATCAGCTTTAAAGCTGGCCTGCAGAAGTTTCAAAGGACACCAACAAAGACTAAAACTCAAGTTGTTTGGTTTGCAGTAACTCCATTGCACGATCTAGACAGCAGGTTACCAGCTTTGTCATATTAATATTATAATATTAATATATATTAATATTATATACTATAATAATACCTCTATTCAGAGTGAATCAAGAAAACGTTTCCTTTCTGGACGGTCCTCTGTAAAACATCTCCAGCCTTACATCTCCTGGACTATTCGGATGTCAAACCAACTCAGCATTCAAGATAAGGAACTAACAGAAACATGCTTAACAAATATTAAAAAGGAATCAAAGGGCATGAAACACCACAAACGTTTGACTTCTGATTCACTTCCACTGCAGTTTAACATCTCTTACAGCTTTTATATCATGTATCATTTTCAGCCTAGTATTTCTGACTTTTCTATTGACAGTTTACCTCAGAGCATAACAAGTAACCATCTGTCGGTTCTGTTTTTCTTTATGTCCTTTTCCCACATGGAGTAGGAGATCCCACAGTCCTAGTGTGGCTAACATATGATAAGAATAAAAACTTGAAAATAAAACATTAAGTGTCCTCACTGACAAAACATCTTTTAGTAATTTGAGACCTCCATTTTCTGGGACTCTAATAGTTGGTGAGAGTACTCATGACTGTTTTAACTTTATTTACAGAAAACAGAGAATGTATTTTGATTCACCATGAGATTTTTGTCATATTCACTCTGACTTTTGACATCTTAATTTCCTGATTTTAGTGCTCTAATTACTTTATGATTTTGAATTTTCCTATTTCCTTTTGCCTCCTGTTAACTCTCCTAGCATCTTTCCTTTTAAACTGTAAATTCCTACAGTAGTAGAGATAAGCTCTGACAAATTAGGACCTTATACCACTATGGAGACACAAATGTTCATGTAAGTGATATCCTGGATGTTAGTAATCATGCTGGGTCCCTAGTTCCCAAATAACTACTTCAGAAAGACATCTATCAGGTAACAACACACAGAGAAGCACATGAAAATATTTTCCATATCACCAGTCATGTGCAAATCAACAACTAATGAGATAACACATAACACCCTCTAGGATACCTAAAAGACACAGGATAACATAAAAGACACTGTTGAGGAAGTGGAGACATTGGAACAACTGTGTACTGCTGATACAAAATTTGAAAACACTCTGCTCATGCTTCTAGAGCTTAAACCTAGCCTGTTTGTATATTCATGACAGAGTAGAAGAAACTCAAATGTGTATCAACTGAATAAGAAATATGTGATTAATCACACAATGGGCTATCATTTACCAGTAGAATAGAAGAAACACTGATGCATGCTATAACCATGAACCTTGTAAATATTAACTGAATGTTTCAACTCCAGATCCTAAAACTGCATATCATAACATTCCATTTTTCATGGCACATCTAGAATAGTCAAATCCAGAGAGAAAGCTGATTAATGGTTTCCTAGATTTTGGACGAGGTGAGATAATGAGTAATGGAGAGAGACCATTAATGAGCATCAAGTTTCTTTTGGCACCAACGTTAATGTCCTTAGTATGACTGTGTAGTGATTGAAGAACCATTGAAATATTAAAAGATGCTGGCTGTACACTTTAAATGGTTTAATTGTATAAGTGACTTGTGTCCTATCAAAGCCTGATCCATCTGAAAATGAAAGTGAAGACAAGTAAAAAACTGAAAAACAAGATTTTAGCAATGCCTTTGCCTCACTTGAATTTGGAGATAATCAATTTAGATCTCCTCATTCTTAAATGCTCAACTTCATTGCATCTCAGATTCTTGGCCAACTCCATAAAAATTAAGGGAAGTGAAATGAGCCATTGCTGCTTTCAGAAAGGGCAGCACTCACTGAAGCCTGACTGAGCAGTGGAATCATCCAACATCCTGTTTCTTTATGACTGTAGGAGTGAAAATGGCAACCACTTACAGCCTACAGCCAACTTAAACATGAGAAAATAATGATGGAGTAACAGCTATATCACAAAATGCAAGTAAAAATCCCAGTGCTTTACTTAGAAAGCGTTCATAAAGATAAATACCATAAGCTGGGCGGTGGTGGTGCACACCTTTAATCCCAGCACTCGGGAGGCAGAGACAGGCGGATCTCCGTGAGTTCGAGGCCAGCCTGGGCTACCAAGTGAGTTCCAGGAAAGGTGCAAAGCTACACAGAGAAACCCTGTCTCGAAAAACCAAAAAAAAAAAAAAAAAAAAAGATGGATACCGTGGACTCATGCCTCCTAACAAACAGTCAGGGAGTAAGACCACTGCCAGGACAGAGATGTTCAGGCCCTAATGTTGTGCAGCATCCCTCAATATGTCAAATACTCCAACATATCTTATGTAATCTCAGTCATTGTCTTTCAGACTTGAAAAATTAATCACTTGCGAAATTTACATTGAAATGCACACCAACAGTGATGGTAAATTTAACATCTACACCCAAGCACAACTTCCATAAACATGTGCATTTTGCTTCACACTCCTGTAATTTCATAACAGACCTTCGTGATCATTGGCATTTCTTTAATACAATTTCACATGGTAGCTCTGGTAAATGCTTGGTACATGCAGGTTTTCCCCTGCAAAAAGCATGTAGTAATGATACATCCCAAGGTCACCACCAGGAAATCAATGGACATTGATCAAGAGTGTTGGCCAATTACTTTAAAAACATTCTACTATTTAAGGACATGGCCTAAATTATGTTGCACAAATATCACCAAGATGAGGATCTATATATAGATATGCCTGCTATCCTGGCTGCTTAAGCTTGGAATGCTATTAAAAACCTACTGAGAATAGCTAAATCCATAAGAATAAAACATATAGAGAGTGCAGTTTTATAGTGCTTGCTAGTAGATAATTATAATCGATGAGCCTCAACATTGCACAGATTGTTGTTCCATTTTAATAAGAACCTCTCATGAACTCCTAGTTAAAATGTCGAAGGTCATCATCTCTTGTCTGCCTGGTGTATTCTCTTCTACTATACTGATGGCCTGCTTTCTATGCTATGGTTTCTGGTGCTTGACCCATACTATCTGCGCTTGATGGATTTTTTTCCCCTCACTTCAAACTCATTACTGTGTATAGAAAGCCATTAGGTTTCATAAGTTGATTTCTGTGAAGATTTACTTTATTCCATAAGCTCTGTAAATGTGGGCTGTCACTTTTACTTTCCTCCATCAAGAAAACCGTAGTGGAAACTACAATAATTCTCCTTTAATTGAAAAACTCTCTTTCGAAGCTGAGTGTGTCGGGGCATGCCTGCCAGAACTTAGCAGGCTGAGACAGAAGGATTGCCATGATCTCAGTGCCAACCTAGGTCATAAAATGATATTCTGAGTTCATCATGGGTGTGGGAATTCCCTTTCTTTTCAGTGTCTAGGTGATAGCTAGCCCCCAATTGCCAAGTAACAGGAGTCCACTTGTGATAAACACTGACTATTCCCTCAGCTGCATCAGCTCCACAATCTGAGGATATACTATGAAGTCACTTGACAATGTATTCTGTTAGAATTTTACTAACAAGTTAAGAAAATGTATGGGAGACACTCCTGTTCAGATTGATCAGCTTGTAATTAAATGTAGATCATTATATTAATTTCAAAGGAAAAGTCTACAAAAGCAAAGTTATTGTCCATATGAGACTGATATTAAAGCTGTGATATGTATAAAAAGATGGATATGTGTATTTCTCAAAGAATTTATATTAGATATCATTTTTCACAATGAAACTGCAGTAGATGTTAATCCTTACAAATAGTAATATTCAGGATCTAGAAAGCTTTTCTATTACTCTGTTTATACTAGATAAAAAAATTATGCTATGAAACCTTCTTAAGAAGTACATAACTAATATCTTGCATTTAAGAGATGATTAAACTACAGGATATTTTAAATGCTGAGAACATTTTTAAATTGCTCTTTGAAAGACAAACTTAAAATTTAAATATAAAATGTTAAAGATAAAAAATAAAAGACTGTCAGGAGTTGGTGGTGCACACCTTTAATCCCAGCACCCGGGAGGCAGAGCCAGGCGGATCTCTGTGAGTTCGAGGCCAGCCTGGGCTACCAAGTGAGTTCCAGGAAAGGCGCAAAGCTACACAGAAAAACCCTCTCTCAAAAAACCAAAAAATAAAAAAATAAAATAAAATAAAATAAAAGACTGGCATAAAGAGATATTTAAAAGCAATATTCTAGATGAATTTAATACAAAAAGTATGGTTATGATATTCTGCCCTGATCAACAATAGTTAAAATTACTAATCATTAAAAAGTACCACCACTACATGTTGAAGTCCTGGAGCACATTTAGCTATTGCTGTTTGATCAAATACACACAATTGGTGTGTTAAAATAGTACTCACTTACCTCACAGTCTATATGTGTTAAGAGTCAGAGCATGGCTTATTAGTGTTTTCAGCTTAGGGTCTTGCAAGATATTAGACTTAGGCCAGATTGCATCTAGTGACAGGGGATACTTTGCTTAGGCTCGCTGTGTAACTCATTTCATTGAAGCTGTAGCATGGAAACTGCTTTCTTGCTGATTATTAGATAGAGATTACCCACAGTTCTTTCCTAAATGATCTTCCCCAACATGAGTTCTGATTTCATTGAGCCAGCAGAGTGCCTCATGTATCTCATCCGCTAGGAAGAGTACACCTTATCAAATGCAATTACAGAACGTGACATCTCATAATGGGTCCCATATTCTGTTAATGAGAAGAAAACCACAGGGCCTGTCCACACTCAGTGAAAGTAGATAATACAAACGCTCAAACACTAGGAGGTCATGAACACCGGAGTCACCCTACATAAAGTTTTTAATTAACTAATTTAATTAAAAAGTAGCAGTACAATAAATACAGTTATATAATTGCTGTCCAACATAAGAGCCAAAATTTGCTAGTTACTGTTTTTTGCCAACTATGTTCCATGTATCTCTATCCTAATACAATGATCTATAGTGATATCATTGTTTCTCTTGTGCTTCTCATGTCTTCATGAGCAATCCTCCGAATCACATGGCACTGTTTCAGAGCCACTTCTTAAAATTGTTTATGAGGTCTTGTTACCTTGGACATGTTCAATCTTGCTTGCTACTTTCAATAAAAGGTACAAGATCCCTAAGAGGAACATACTACATTTATGATACAAAGTCCACTGTGTATGCATAGCATTCATCTGAGCCTGTAGCTGTATGCATAATATTCATTTGAGCATACAGCTGTATGCATACCATTCATCTGAGCCTATAGCAAACATCTTGCAGAAGTGTATGATTAGGGAGGTATTGTTTTATTGAGGGAAATATGTTTCCCAGGACTTATACCATCCATGAACAAATGAATAACAAAGTCCTTTCTTTCTGGCTAAGGAACATAATGCTACCAACCAGAATCTGTGAGAGAGCAGCACTCAGATATTTTAACATGTGAGTAGGACAGCATCAAATCACAAGTCCCTTGCAGTTCTTATCAGTACCCAAACTTGGCATTCTAGATTAAAGGACCACTTCAAATGACAGTCTTCAACTTACCATTGCCAGTTATCTAATGACTACTATTGTTGCTTCTCCTTTTAACTCATTTTAAGACACATTGAATTTTACTTGCAAAAGCTGACTTACCAAGCAAAACGCATGGTAATAATTAAAGTTGAATCACTCAACCTTGCACTAAATTTGGAATTTATCATTTCATCATAAAAGTAAAAGATACACAAAGTGATTTTTGAGATCTAATGGTATTTCTGTCGAAACCTTCAAAGTAGGAAGAAAACTCAGGGAACGTCCATATGCCATATTTCAGTTTTGATGATTTACAGTCCATTCTTTTGAGAGATTCTTATTAAGGAAATGCAAGGAAGTGTGGCTGCGATGTGCCCAAGCTTCCTTGTGTGTAAATTTTTAAGCTGCAGAGGAACTCTTATCTATTACTGCATATTTGAATTTCTGTGCATTCCCAGGGCAAACTGTCTTCTCATCATTGGTCACAATGTTCTGGTACATTCCTAGACATTGTGTCACGTGCACTGTCTCTGTGACATCAAGACAAGCATGTCACAGGAAGAACTCATCACTAATGGTTGCTGGAAGGCATGCTAAGGACTTCTGTTAATATATTCATAATCATAATAATAACGTTCATCATATCTACCATACCTTTACATTTGTTCCAGGGACTAATATAAGCATACCTATTTGGTTTATCATTTACTTGCATAGAGATTGTTTTAATAATGTATTATGAATTCCATTTTATTATTCAGAAGTTTTAGTTTCTGCAAAACTAAAAAGTCACATGTCTAAGATGGTAAGTAACAGTGACAGAATCAGTGAACAAATGGTGTTTGATTCCAACACCTGTCTTCTACTTAACATTCTGTCAGTGGAATGCCATCTCAGAAACCTAGAGATATATGTCTGCTGAATATTCTTTTCATATATGATATATGAATTCTGTATACAAATAAACACACATATGCAATAAATGGCTTATAATTAACAATTTATTAGCAATGTTGACGACCATAAGATAACACCTTTATTTTAGGGAGTATTGTGTGATGAAGTATTTATGGTAGAAATGTTTTCAATATATGAAATATATGTCTTTTTATAGTGAAGGCCACTCCCCCATCTCTTTACAAAAGAGGGGAAAGGATGTCGGATGAAATGGCTCACACTGACTTCCAAGTCTGATGACCCTGGGGTCTGCCTCCTCTGCTTTCGGCTATTGGTAGGGAGCCAACTCCTATAGCTGTCCTCTCACTCCCACACGGCCCCATGGCACAATACAAATGAACAGATGTAATAAAAATGTCGAAGTTGGAGCCACCCTTTTAATCATTTGCTTTTCTGTGATTTCAACAAATTATATCAAATTATTTTAATCATGCCGGTATGGCTGAGATTTTAGATTACAAAGCAGTGATTGACTATGATCTGGGTCTATGGATTAAAAAGAATACAGTTTTGCCGGGTGGCGGTGGCACATGCCTTTAATCCCAGCACTCGGGAGACAGACGCAGGCAGGATCTCTGTGAGTTTGAGGCCAACCTGGGCTACAGAGTGAGTTCCAGGAAAGGCGCAAAGCTACACACAGAAACCCTGTTTTGAAAAACCAAAAAAAAAAAAAGAAAAGAAAGAAAGAGAGATTACAGTTTCATTCATATTCTATGTGACTTTTAAAAAATCATTCTTTTTTCATAAGGTGAAATATTAGTAATATCTTCACCCTTTTTAGAGATTTGTAAGTTGGTTTTCTGGAAAGAATAGCTTTGATTTACTAGTTGAAGTTTTAATTCCTTTCATGGTTTCATTAATTTGCAATGAACACAGAGCAGTAGAAATGGGACACACAGGGACAGACACAAATCACTGGACATTTTATTTCTTTCCGCCTTTCATAGTCGGCCTAGAATAGAACTCGGTGTTTCAGCTTTTGTGTTTGTTTGTTAGACCTTTATCTTTCTCTCATTTCTCCTTCTTCTCACTCCTCCCCTGTCCTGTCTTCTGTGATTATACATCTGTCGTTGGTCCCTGGCACTTTCATGTCTTAGCTTACACAAAACCAGACAAAGCAACAATTGTTTTTTTTCTCTGCCACTGTTTTTCATAAATATAGAGATTATTACATCAAAAATGTACTTACACACCTGCTGAATTTTAGAAATGCAATATTAACTTACTTAATGTTTTTCAGTTATTCTATTTTATGTGTGGACTACTTGAGTGTGCCATGTGTTACTTCTTATTGTCTTTGAAAACTGGGTGATGAACAAGAGTCTTTCAGAATTATTCTGTAAGCATAGAGTTTTATAGAGCTTGCTTCTCCTATCTTAATAGCAAATACACCCAAATGTATGTTTCAGGTCAAAGTAGCCAGTGCTATGAAGTGTAGCCATGAAATAATTAATATAGTTCATTCCATATCATTTGATTATATTGTTGTTTTAAAGGAAACTTTTAAAAGTTCTAGTTGTAAGTATTTTAGAATGAGAATTAAATAAAATAACCTAATGCCATCAGTGCCTGGAAAACTTTCAAATAATATTGTTATTACTGTGAGAAAAATCAAGCCATACTAACCAGGTTCCAAAGAAAATGTTTTTTTTTTTCTTCTTTAAAATGCATGACATGTAAGACAGGATCAAAATAATTCAAATCCTAGAGTACCACTTAAACATTATTTCTTAAAGTACTACAAAAACAACTGAGCTAAATTATTTATATTATATTATTTTCTTCATATGTCTTCGGAGGAAAAAAATCCTCTGAGAACTGTAATCCAGTTTGCATGTAACAATCTGGGGGAAAGAAGGCCAGCTACACGATTCACTCACTTTTCTGTAGAGAAACAAGAGAGAGGGGGAGGGGGGAGGGAGTGAGGGAGGGAATGAAGGAGAGGGGGAAGCACAGGGAGATGGAGAGAGAGAGAGAGAGAGAGAGAGAGAGAGAGAGAGAGAGAGAGAGAGAGAGAAGCCCTATGGAAGTATCGCAACATCTCCATGGTTTGGGCAGATACTGTCTGTATTAGTCTTTTCTATTTCTATGTTGGCGATGGAACTTGAAGATTTTGCAGAAACATCTCTAAATATGGCCCAGCTAAAATATGTCATACCCCTCCAAAATTGAGATGCCAGTCCTCTATAGCCACATGCCTCTCAAGGAGTTTCAAAAAGGTTTCTGTTTGGAAGTCATGCATGGGCACGGGAGAATGCTAAAGCTAAGGGGCATGCCTGGGCATTTGACATTACCTCCTTTTATTTCTGGAAGTCAGTTTATGCCTACAATATGTACTATGGAGCAACGGTCTCACCATCAATGCATTAACATTCACAAAATTACCCCACAGATTTCCAAAACACACCGTTCTGCTGGAGTCCTCTGACCATGCAGTTTATCAATATCTAAAAGGTTTTGTGCCTTCTCTTGTAATCTGTATCTTCTATTCCTTCTTTTAAAAAGAATTTAATAAGATTAAGGAGGATAATCATAAACATGGAATTATTTATAAAGGTCAATGCATTTTGCCCCATGCCATTTGAGGGAGAGATTGTGTATAAAATTCATCTCTCATCCCCACTTCCAGAAATCTGAACCTCCGCACTTACAGCATGCATAAAAGTGAATTCTTTGGTGACATTCAAACAAGTTAGAAAGGACACCCAGCACTGTGTTCTGCAATTTAGGAGGGGGTGAATATCAGTTCTAAAAATCACTTAGTGAGCTTTTCTGGGAGCCTACGTGTCTCATTCTGTGGGGGCTTGGTGTGACAGAAAAGGTGGTGTGTCGAAGCATTGGCTTGGCTTATTTACTCCTCCCTTCCATGGTGTGGCCGTGCATTCAGGCAAAGGAATCTTAATTAATTCAAAAGTTTCTAATAAAAAAACTATTGTTAATGTTGTGTAGGAGAAAGTAGGCTTTAGGGCAACAACTGACTGCCTGAGGCACTGAGAATATTTCAGGGTGTTTTTGAGAAAGTCAGAACATCACAAGGGCTTTATCCTGCCCTTTGCCTTTTGCCCACAGTTCCCACAGACCTGAAGACCTTCCAACACAGGCATCTAAGATCTTGTCTTCTGCCTGGTTTTATGTGAGTTTTTCATTTGATGGAAATTTTTCATTTAAATTTTATTTAATTAATTAAATTTTATCTTTTTTAGAAATGAAAATGTAATCATATAATTTTTTCTTTCCTCCCTCCAACCAGTCCCCCCATGTACCCACCTTTCTCTCACTCAAATCCGCAGCCTCTGGCCACTTTGTTGTTGGTATTGATACATGTCTTCTTTTCTTTCTTTTTTTTCCTCTGAGATTATAATGTAATCACATCATTCCCCTTTCCTTTCCTCCCTCCAAAATCTTCCATATACCCCTCTTCACTCTCTTTCAAGTTCAGATCCTCCTTTTTTCATTAATGGTCCTTTTTTTCAATAATTATTGTTATATACATATATGTATACATATATAAGTACATAATTCTAAATATAACCTGCTTCTTCTGTGTAATGTTTCTCATATGTATGTTTTCGTATGGGGTGACCAGTTGGTGTACTATTCCTGGGAAAGACATTTATTCCTCCCCATCTCAGGCTTCTTTAGTTGCCTGTAGTCCTTTGCTTAGGATGGGGGCTCTGTGTGCTTTCCCATATCTACTTTAGCATGTCTATTGTTGATGTTCTTGTTCAGCTCCTTTTTAGACAGCCATGTTACTGAGGCATTATGGGTTTAGCTTCTGAAATTCCTAGGAGACCCTGTCTCACAGCTGTGCTGTGGGATGGTCTGTATGTCAAATATGTTGCTCTGATTGGTCAATAAATAAAACACTGATAGGCCAGTAGCCAGGCAGGAAGTATAGGCGGGACTAACAGAGAGGAGAACTGAGAACAGGAAGACGGAGGGAGTCACTGCCAGCCACCGCCATGACAAGCAGCATGTGAAGATGTCGGTAAGCCACAAGCCACGTGGCAAGGTATAGATTTATAGAAATGGATTAATTTAAGATGTAAGAACTAGATAGCTGGAAGCTTGAGTCATTAGGCCAAACAGTTTAAATAATATAAGCGTCTGTGTGTTTATAAGTGGGCTGTCGGACTGCCGGAGCTTGACGGGACCCAGAGAGAAAACTCTCCAGCTACACAGCTGTCTCCCTAGTCTTCTGGTTTTGACAACTTTCCTGTTACCTCTTCTGGAAAACCATAATATCTGGCCTCTTTTTGAAAAGGTTTTAAATACATTTTAATTAAAATATTGCTGGGTGGTAGTGGTGCATACCTTTAATCCTACCATGCTGGAGGCAAAGGCAGGTGAATCTCTGTGAGTTCAAGCCCAGTCTTGTCTACAGATTGAGCTCCAGTACAGCCAGGCCTGTTACACAGAGAAACCCTGTCTTGAAAAGCAGAAATATATATCACTTCCCCCTTCCCTTTCTTCCCTCCAGCCCCTCCCAAATCCACTCTTTCCAGCTCTTCCCATGCTCCCCTCCAAAGTGATAGCCTCTTTTCCCCTTGATTATTATTGGTGTGTGTGTGTGTGTGTGTGTGTGTGTGTGTGTGTGTGTGTGTGTGTGTGTGTGTGTTTGCATGCACAAACAAATGGGTAAATAAAACCTGCCGAGTCTGTTTTCATGTGTATGGTGGTATGATTTCAGGGCTAACCATTTTGTATTGAACATTCAATTAGGAGGGTTATCCCTGGGAGAGGCTAACTCTCCCTCTCTTAGCAGTCATTATTTGCCTGTGGATGTTTCCAGGTATGGGACCACATGAGATTTCCCCTCTGTGTTAGCATGTCTATTGATACTGCCATTGTTCAGATCTAGTATGTACAGCCATTTCTGACAGACTGAATCACAAGAGCTATTTTGGTTCTTACAATTTTTCCTTTCTCTCTTCTAAGACGTTCCCTGAGCCATATATGCAGAATCTATGATACAGGTGTATCTGTTGGGGCTGAGCTCCCCACAATGCTCTGACTGCTGAATTGTTTCCAGTGGTTTTCTGCAATGGTCTCCATTTGCTATAAAGAGAAGCTCCTCTGATGAAGGGGGACAGCTGCACTTCTCTGTGGATATAAGGTTAAGATTTAGAATGTAGTTCAGAATTATGCTTACATACTAACATCGCAGTAGGATATTTTCTTCTAAGATGAGGTCATGGGACCTCACTAACCCTGGGAAGTTGGCTAGGTTTGCAGTAACAGGCATGGTTTCCCTTCTATTGAGTGAGAATTAACTGCAATTAGATAGCTGTTGGTTACCACCAACATATGAGTGTCACTTACTGCACCTTTATGGATATCTTTCAATGGTGGTCATTGTGGTTCATAGGCATCACGACTAGGTAAGATGATTCATTGCTTCCCTCCCTTAGTACCTTACACAGTATTTTCTGGTACCATGAATACTTGACCTCAGTTAAGGAGGCTTTCTTGTTAGATTCAGCTCAAATAATCTGAATCCTGTATGCAAAGTATTCAGTGTCCTTAGCAACAGGGGCTCTGAAAGGCAACCAAAGGTGACAGCCATAGTCTCTGTTGTTCTGGCAGTCACTTGTACTACCTTTACTAACCATTTTAAATGATATTTTTTGAGGCTGGTAATGGGGGTTTTGTTAGTTCTTTTGGGAGCATTGTTGACACTAGTGGCATGTAGTATAACTTTCTTTAATATATATATATTAATTTAATATATATGATATTAAACATCTATATATTCCTTTAGTATATACAATATATTATATATACATATATGTATATGTATGCATTGTATTTGACTTTAGGTAAATATAAATTAAAGTTCCATGAGGGTTTATCAAATGACCTTTCCTCTCTCCTCATCCTTCTGTATTGACCCTCCCCAGTAGAAGCCCCATCCCTGTTTTTGTTTGTTTGTTTGTTTGTTTGTTTTCCAAGAGAGGAATAGTAGGAAAGCATTTCTTAATAATTCTCAATTACTCTGATTTATACAAATATGCATCTTCTTTGGTTGGAGAATCCTATTCAAAATGTGCAAGGCTGCTGATAAACTTCAAATGTATTTAAAGAAATGTATAACTTCTCTAATTAGTTTTAGAAGACCCAATGGGTTAAAAATCCAGACGTTTTTGCTTCTGTGCAAATGTTGATTCAGTGTGAAAGAAAGTAAGATTTTGGAGACAAGGCCAGTGTGCACCTCTAGGGAACAGTTCCTGTAGCTGAATCACTGACTGGAAGAAGAAATCCCCTAAAGGATTGCTCTAAAGTAACTATAATCATGGAACTTTCCAAAACCTGGCATTTGACTTGAAAATTACTTTTCAAAACTAAATTCTAGAAATAATAGTAATAAATTGATATGCCAGTTTAATTTCTTTTCTTTTTTATAATAAGTATACATTGGTTGCAAAAATCTAGAACTAGACACTTTCAAAACAGTAAAATAAAAATTTTACTCTTAGAAATAATTTTCTGTCCAATTAAAAATGTCATGTGTATTTAGTGTAAAAATAACTTTAAAGATATATATATATATATATACATGTGATAAAAATGATTCATAGTCTTCACAGTTCAAGGATGAAACTTAGTTAATCATTGTTGACTAGTGAGACAATGCAACTAGTTGGTTACATTAATAAATTCAAACCTTAATAGTTAACTTTCATAGGGTCAACTTAAAATCCTGGATAATTAAGCCCAGTCTAATTAATGGTAGGTCAATATCTAGCATATCATGCAATTACTTCCCATAATAAATGTGCCACTGGCTACATATGTGCACAGTCAGAAGGAAGGTTAAAAAGGAGGCTGTGGGATCTGAATGGAAGATTGGACAAAATTCAACAAAAGCATAAATGTACAGGAAGTCTTCACCTATCTTCAGAAATCTAGCTCTAGATAAAAGAGTCTGTTCATAGGTCAGGATGCAGAGTTATAAAACATTTGTGTAAATAGGAGAATTATTATCATCTTGAAAGATAGAACTGAAGGCAAGATAAAGTAGCATTCCAATAAAAGAAAAAAAAAGCCCTAAAAAGTGAAAACTGCACACATGACCACAGAAAGAACAAGAATTTCCCAAATTTTAGGATTTTCTGTGTCTTAGATAAAATGTAGATTGCCAATGGTAAAAACTCAAATATTTGTAAACAAGGAAGATTTAATGTGTGCTTAAATATGTACCATCTAGCATGGATTATAACATGTTACTTCTTCTAGTGAATATTAGTGATTTCTCTCTGAAAACAAAACTTCATATGAGAAATGAGGCCAAAACATCCTACTGGAGAATGGTCAAATGTTTGAATGACTGCCCTAATCTATCTGTGTGATATTTTTATTTGTAAGTTTATTACAATAAGCCAACTTTCATTGAATAAAAACTACCTTTGGGTTTTTTATACATGCCACAGACCTAACAAATGGGGTTTATTGAATTATTTTAGACTCAAATTGATTTTTCTATCCTAAAATACACTGAAGTATCTGATTCAACCACTTACGGTTCTCAATTTTCATATGCATAGGCTGCGGGGGCATGCTGAATTGTGATTCTAACACAGTTGGTATACAGCAATGCCAGAGTCTCAGCCTTCATCACAGGGTGCTTCTATCGATGATGCTATTTGTTTGTCTTGCTCTTGAATGATATTTTAGAAAACAATCATTCATGCTCCCATTATCTGATGACACTTCCTGGAATAATTAGCATTTTTGCTTTTGTTAATGGTTGCTGAAAAATTGAAATGTAGCCTCTTTGAATGGTAAACTACTAATAAGTCATTATTTTGTTTTAAACGTATTCACACATGAGTAATGGCTACCTTCTGGGCTACGTAGGACTTCATATAATATATTTAATTATGATTAAACAACATAAAGGGCATAGAGGACTATAAACTAAATTGCAAATTCAGATCATGTAGTATTGCTTAATCTTGAATATGTAAGAGAATGCCACTTAAATACTATTCATGTGAATGTATGTCACTAGGCAATGTGCTGTATTTTCTAAGTCTTTGTGAGAATGCAGATGTGCTGGTTGTCAGACAAAGCATGTGGATGCATTGCTCAGGTAAGATCTACAATCCTGGCAGCTATTTACCAAGTAAGCGTATTCTAAAATGCTCTGAATTTCATTTGGAAGAAATTGAGAATTACTAAATGACCTACCCAAAAAATTGCAGACAGAAGGTTCATTTAAAGCAGAATAAAATGTTATCATTCTTTTCTTCCCCTCTTTGAGCTGAGAGAAATGTACAAAAACATATACACAATAGGCACAAGAGTCTTCTACTATCAGAACTTGATTTTGCCAAATGATTCCAATTTCAGATAAGTATTTGCTCCAAGATTGTTTCCAAGAGGATAACAGCAGCATCCAAGTCACTGCAGAGCCAAGTAGCAATAGAGCTATGTGTCACTTAAGTCCAGACAGAGAATCATAAAGTAAATTCTCCCTGTGCTCTTAATGTTGTCTTTTGCTTCCTGTCTTGGCCTTGAGCAATGTGCTTCTCATCACACAGCATTCAGCAGGCAGATAAACAGGAAATCATAGTGACAAATAGCAATATGAATATTCATTACTCCAATAAATACAATCATGATGACACCAATAATGGTGATGAAAATAAGAATAATATGTTCTCATAGATCTCCACAAAGTGCGTATACATAATATTATTATTAATTTTGAGTAAGGATAACAAACAAAATGACTCAGGCAAAATTGATGCCCATGTTTTTGCCTTGGGGTTGTTGCTTTTCTTAATATTCTTCCAGCAAATATGTAATCTAAAGGGCAGTTGGAGCTGTTGTGATGCTTTCCAATCACCATTCTCCCTGTCTTGCTCGTCATCATGGCCACCATTGTCTTTACTATCATCTATATCTTCATAACAATGTCCCTGAACTCACAATACAAGATGGAGTACATTGAATCACTTCTCAGCCTGTTGGTTAGGATCAAGCAAAGCAAGAACATATTGCATGTCTTTTTGAAAACCAGTGATGTTTTAGAAATGTTTTATGCTCCTAATCTCACTTCATACAAAAGATCTTTCTTTACTAGGTTAAAGAAAACTAACTTCCCAAAGCTATAAAAATAATAGGAAAAAAATTATGATATATTTGACTTGCTAATAAGCACACAAAAGTCAAAGTATAAATTTAAAAGCATTAAGAAAAAAAAAAACAACCGAAATACATGGCAAAAAGCAATGTCTCCAAGTAGCTTTCATCTCAAAAGTTCTCTTTCAAATCATCAACCGAATTTTGACACTTAAGGGGAGTAAAGGCTATAAAATAAATTACAGACTCAAGATCCTATAATATTTCCTAATCTTGAGAATGTACATTTTAAAAATATCTAAATTCAGTGCTTTAGAGTAAACATGAGCATCCTTTATTTTACAATTCTTAATTTTCAAATAAAAGCAATGAATTAGAAAGAAAAAAAGTGTTACTGTTAATTCACCCATTAAAATTTTAAGATAATTTTAAAGGTGCTATGCATCTCAATCAAAACAATGTCAAATGACTTAGACATGGTCCTACCCCTTAGAATCATACTCTTGAGTGACATGGAACTCATACAGGTAAACATGTACGAAATGCAAAGTACTGTAACAGATGTCCGGACGAAGGAGGAGGTTCCTTGAGTATCTAATGGTTGGCACTAAAAGGTTCCAGGGATACTCCTAGGGAATAAATTGAGAGGATAGTAAATAGTGACCAAAAGATGACAATTTATTTTTCTGGGTTATTTATTAATTTGTTCCACTGCTCTTTAAGCTATGCAAAAAAAAAAAAAAAATAGACAATCTAGTTATCACTGTGAGCATGCCAGGATTCCCTCAGCATTCCTATTCTAAAAGAATTTCACTTTGATAGAGGCAAGTTTTTCCATTCATTTCCATAAGCTCAGCAACTATATGTTATATTTTACCCATGTCTTTCTCACATTTTACATGAATACATCAGCATACAACCTGACTTGTAGGAATATATGTATATTTAACAGAATGTTAAATGAGAATTTCCCCCCTTAACTCACAGTTTCAGCTAAAACCGTAATACTAAGAATAGTAGGCAATTATCAGTCCCATGTGCAAAGGAGTGTCTTGTGAGAATTAAAATAAAAACAGAATTATTTCAGAATCCTTCAAACCCCGCCACCACCACCCTCCCAACTACATAGGAAAAGGCCAGAAAGGAGAAGAGTGACTGTCAAAAACATTTGCTGTGTAATTACTGTTCCGAGAACTAAGGGTTTTGTGCAGGAGAGGATCTGAACATCTAGGTAGAAAGTTTCTGCTTTAGTGCCCTCGGGTTGCAATAACAAGTAGAATGGCATCAGGCAAGAGAGATTTATCTTCTCACAACTCCACAGGCTGCAAGTTCAAACCCAGGCATTTGCAAAGCTATGTTCTTTCTGCACCCTTTAGTGAAGTCATAGTAGTGGGTTGTTACCTAGGGCTTGTGGCCTCTCTAGCTGCAGGGTCTTGGCTTCAATATCAGTTTCAGTTAAGGGTTTCAACTTGTGAATTAGACCTTAGTTCCAACCATTAAGTGTTTGTTTATTACTGTGACATCCATACACCTGTCACCACAATGGGCATTTCTTGCCAGGCCAGGTGTTGTAGCTCCCAGGGCTCACAGCTGGGTAAGGCTGGTAATTACTTTTGTCCTTCTACAGCATGTACCTTCCAGCCCTATGAAAGCTAACCAGTAGTAATGAAGCTTCCAGTTGTGTACCAGCTTAATGTTATCATGTTGTTGGCTCAACTATGCAAGGTGTTCAGTAGTGGGATCTTACTGCCATGTTCTGGATGGTAAGAGCATTTATAATAACAAGCAACACTTGTGGGGAGGGTCTATGAAACTTCACTGACCAATAACTCCCAAAGAGGTAATACAAATCCTGGCACTAGGCTTTGTGGGCCTGTGGTGTTTATCTAATAGAGGTATTGTTGCCCTTTATAGGGTAACTCCATTTTGTCTCCTCTTATATGTGTATATTTATGTATTTTAGGAAACTTCTACAAGAGCAGGCTTCCACATGGCCTTTTTGAACATTTTTAGTGTTAGTTATTCCTCCTCTACACACACAACAAATGGGGAGCCAGTATCATGATAAATAGAGAAAAGCTCAAAGTATTCCAAGAAAATAAGGAACAAGACAAGGATATCTACTCTTGTCACTCCTATTCACCACAGTGCTTGAAATCTTAGCTAGATCAATAAGACAATAGAAGAGAATAAAAGGAATATGAACAGGAAAATAAGAAGTCAAAGTATGCTTGTTTTCAGATGACATGTTCAATATATGAAGCCTCGAATGATTCCACCAAAAATATCTTACAGCTGACATAGTTAAGTGGCAGAATACGATATTCACACACAAAATCAATAGGTTTCCTGCCTTCCAATGGCAAACATTCTGAAGAAGAAAATCAAGAAATAACCTCATTGACAACACTAATAGGAAGAAATATCCTTCATTAAACAAGCAAAAGATCTCTTTAATTAAAACTTCAAAACATTAGAGAAACTGCATAAGGCAGTAGAATGTGGGAAGACCGCCAATGCTCATAGATCAGAAGAATTAATCCTTCAAAAATGACAATTCTATCAAAGCAATCTACAAATTAAATGTGGTCCCAGTCTGAATCCCAAGGTCATTCTTTACAGATATGGAAATAACTTTCCCAAAATTTGTATGGCAACACTGAAGTTTGAGGACAGCCTTAGTAATCCTGAACAAAACGAATGTTTCTAGTCATGTGTCCTGCCTGGTTTCAAGCTACACTACGAAGACACAGTAGTAAAAATAGTATGAAACAGACACAAAACACACATAACAATTGAACACAATGAAGAATCCAGGTAAAATCCATACAATTAATGCTACCTGATTTTTTTTTTACAAAGATATCAAAAAATACACAATGGACAGAAAATAGTATCTTTAATAAACCATGCTAAGGGAAAATAGATAACAACACATAGCAGACTAAAGATAGAACTTTGTCTCTCCATCTATAAAAACCAAATCCACACTGATCAAAGACATCGATGTAAGACTAGATACTTTGAAATTGCTAAAGGAAAAAGTATGGAGTGTATTTCAGCACACAGACATAGGCAGAGACAATCTGAATTAGACCCTGGCGGCCCAAAAATAAGAATAACAAACCAGACGTCATAAAATTAAAATTCTTCTGTACAGCAAAGAATCAACCGAGCGAAGAGGCAGCCCACAGAACTGGAGAAAACCTTTTTTAGCCCTCTGTCGGAGGATTACTATCTAATGCAAAGAAGTAATAAAGCTAAATATCAAGGGAACAGCCCATTCAAACGATGGGCCATTGATTCTAACAGAGAATCCCCAAAAGAAGAAATAAAAATGGACAGTAAACAGTTTTAAATGTGTTCAGCATCATTAACCATCAGTGAAATGCAGGTTAAAACTACATTGAGAGTCCATCTCGTCCTAGTCAGAATGGCTATCATCAAGAAATTAACTGACAACAAATGGTAGCTGGGATGTTCACTGTTTGTTGGAGTACAAACTTATGCAGGTACTAGAGACATCAGTGTGGAGATTCCTCAAAAATCTAAAACCAGAACTACCATTTAACCCAGCTATACCACACCTGGTTTTATACCCAAAGGACCCTATATTCTACTTCACAGATCCTTGTTCATCAATCTTTGTTGTGGCTCTATTCACAATCAACCTAGATGGCCATTGAGTGATAACTGTATAAAGAAAATGTTACACATGAAGAAGCTTTAGGGAAACTGGCTGCATTGTAAGCAAAGTTTAAAAATACAAAAGGGAGCTTGAAGAGAACTATTTTGCAGGTCTGGACAATGCTGCTCTATAAGGTAAGTATTATTAAACCGAAACCCCAGTGCCAGGGGTGGACAGCAGAACTCCCAAACTGATACAGGATCCTGCTGCTCTTCTCAGTTGTTCCCCAGAGCTATTTGATAAGCTCCAACTTGTGCAGACAGTACACACTTCATTGTAAGGTATAGGGAAACCAAGCTAGAATCAAGCTGAAGTTTCCTTCCTGCTGATTAGCATACCTAGTGCCGGAAGATGCTATGCAAGCTGCTAAGGGAGAAAGACATCAATTGTCTTACCCAGCTGTGAACCCTACTATTTACAGTTCCGGTCAAGACATGCCCTCCTGTATAACAGGGGCACAGACGTTATAGGAGTAGTCAACTCCTTTCTAGTTGCATTTGAGGTCCACCCCACAAAAGGGAATTCATACCTGGTACTATGAACCTGGTTAAAGTCCCATGGGTGATGAGGTATTAGGCCCCGGGGGTGATATTAATACTCTTGTTTATCTAAAATCTCAGGAAGCTGTCTTCTCAGTATTTGTTTGTATCCACAGAAAAAAATGCTACTCCCTGCTTTAATCAGAAAAGTCTCTTTTTGCAATGATTGGCAGTGACTGCAAAGAAACATGGTTGCTCTTGGTTCCAAGAATAAGTGACAGTTGTTAGTTCAGCAGAAAACATAGGAAACTTAATACCACCCACTCTAAGGCTCAGGGATTATCATGGAAGAGAGTGTGGAAAGAATGGAATATCCAAGAGCTGGAAAATAGGGAGAAGGAGTGTGAAATGTTTTCTGGACATGACTAATTTAGTTATAACCTCACTACATCTATGGCTGACTGCAATGGGACTATATATGAATGAGCTTAACAACAGCCTATCATGAATTGATGAGGAGCTTACCCAGACCTACCAATGCTTTATGAACTGTTTGCTACTGGTGAATTCTGGGAGGAAGGCAGTCATCGTCTTCAACTGGGCAGCAGATGAGTGGACTGCTGCAAACCAGTGGTCACGTAGATGATCCTGGTTAAAACTCAGTCGGTCTCAACAAAACAAAACAAAAAGAAAAGGAAAAAGGAAACAAAACGAAAAAATACAACAAAATTATGAATATGGGTAGAGTATATGTAGGTAAGAAGAGGTACTAGGAGTATGAGGGAGAACAGAGATGGGTTATAATAAAAGTATACATTACACATGTATGAAATTGTCAAAGAACAAACTCAGTAAAAGTGTGAAAACATAATAGAGGTCATTAAGCAGTAATTTGAATGGTGGGTAACTGACTTTATTTCTCCATATGCTTTTTGAATTTTAAGGTATTGAGAATGAACTGTTTTCTAATTGGAATATGTGTCATCATATGTGTGTGTTTGCATCTTTTTATAAGAGAAAACTTTTCTCTTGCAATCTCCTCCCTGTAGAGATTTTTTGTTCCCAGCAAAAACTTAACCATAAATAAAAAATGATAACTACATTTTTATTAGATTTCATGCTGAGCTTCTGTTAAACTATCAACCCAGTACTTTAATCTTTGTTAACACAAGTAATCAAGTTCAAGGTTACCACAGACATCAAAGTGAGAGATCAAGGATTTTATCTGGCAATTAAGTTGTCCTAGCACAATAAATGTCCACAAATAAAGCAGTTTGCTTTTTAAATGCTTAATGGTGATTTAATGCCAGTCATAAGCCATGCAGAGGCATTGCTGGGAGAGAGGCTTTATCCCATGATGTCTGAGACAAAAGAGTTCTATTGCTTATTTGCTTCTTTGAGGAAAACAAAATACTACTGAGAGAATATATTAGGTAATTTAACAATTGACAGTTGGAAAATTAGGCAATTTAACAGTGTGATTCTCTAACTACTCCTTCTAGAAGACAACCATTTGTCTTGTTATATTTTGTGGAATATCAATAATTAGTTTAGGTATCAAATTTTACTAATAATCATGACTACACAAAGCTATACTAGTTAATGTCCATCTATTCAATTTGATAAATACTCATGCACTGCTACTTCAGGTTATTGGGATGAAAGCTTGGTGATGCTAAGTGCCAGTTCTCCAGAGAGAACTGACATATACAAATCTTTTAAAGACTTATTTACTTCAGACCTGGAGGGATTGTTTAGTGACTATAAGTACTTACTGCTATTGCAGAAGATGAGTTTGGTTCCAAGCACCATATTAGGTGACTCAAATCACCTGTATCCAGATCCAGAGGATTCAACACCCTCTTCTTGCCTCAATGAAAACATGCACATAGGTACACAAATACATACACTCAGGTTCACACACTTAAAATATTTTTAAAAGTTTATTCATTGATATTCTATGTGTGAGTGTTTTGCTTATAGTTATGCTGTGTACCATGTGTATACCTAGTGCCTGTAGAGGTCAAAAGAGGGTGCTGGATCCTCTAAAATTGAAATTATAGATCACTGTGAGCTGCTCTGTGGGTGCTGGGAACTGAACTTAGGTCTCTACAACAGCAGCAAATATTCTAAACAACCAAGCCTTCTTTCCAGTCCCCATATAAGATATTAATACTTGCACTTTGTAACTGTCACATTGAATAAAATGTACAACTATTTTCTGGCTCTGCTTCTTCAAGTATAAGATGAGGCATAATTTGATTTCTCATCATTATCACCAAACCTTTGTGGTTTAAATCTTAATTTGCTATCATTAAAGACATTTTAGTTAAATCTTATAATTATCTTACCCACTTCAGGTTACAAACTCTAGTCCATTTAATTCTAATTTAACATAAATTTATATTCAAGTGGGGCAGGTAAGCATTGGTGATAGACTAGCACCCTGGGATCAACATTTGGCTTTGGGTTAGGCACACCCCACTTATAACAATGCACTTGGCTGCCTAGTTCATTCATTTGAACTTACTGTGAAAGTGTACTTCTCTCCAAACAATGTATCTAGCTAGTAACCTGAAACTCCTTGATCTCTAGTCTGTGTTGATCTACCTGTAATTCCATCTCAGAACGTAAGTTTCCCCATGCCAATGACAATCAGATTGAGATAGTTTCTGTTCAAGTATATGCCCAACATATCATGATACAAAGAATGAAATGGGCGCTTTATCTGGCCTGAATTATTTGTGTGTGTGTGCACAATAAGGCAAAATGGTATCCTCTAGTAACTTTTTGGGGACAATACTGTATTTTCTACCTTATGTTATGCATAAGTGGGAGTATGTAGGATTAAAATCAGATGCATTATGGGAAGTGATAGTACAGAAATGATTATGCAACCTAAGCTATCAATCAAAACAGAGAACCACCCAGGCTACACCCCTTAGTAACCAATCTCTCCTGCTCTTGGGTGCTCAAGTATCCTCATTCATGTCACCCACTGTCAATCTTAGAGTGAGTGTATCCTTTTATAATCTGTATTATAGCTTTGCTTCAAACAAAGTCATCTTGATTCTCTTGCAACTCTATATGAGACCTTATTTTCAGTTCTTTGGATGAAGACAAAGAACCTGGAACATCTAACCCAGACCCCGATAACATGGTAACAAAGGGAATTGCTCAGAACCCTCTGCATTCTAGTGCTTATGATTGAGATAGAAACCTCATAAAAGCAGGAAGGTCATGGGTGACTTCCTAAAATCTCTCCATTCATCCAGTGAGCACATTTCTTCCAGTAGTTTTGAGATCAGGGCTGGTGTTTAGAACTTGGACAGTTTAATAGCCAGGGTTCTCTAGAGTAACAGAACTTACAGAATGAATCCCTCTCTCTCTCTCTCTCTCTCTCTCTCTCTCTCTCTCTCTCTCTCTCCCTGTTGTGGATTTAATAGAATGGTTTACAGGTTGTGGTCCAGTAATTGCATCAATGGCTGTCTGTGAATAGAAAGTCCAAGGATTCAGGAGTAGTTCAGTCCATGAGGCTAGATATCTCAGCTGGTCTTCAGTAAATGCTAGAACACTGAAGAAGTAGACTCTAATGCCAGTGAAGAAATTGCTAGAAAGACCAGATCAAGCAAGCAAAGAGCAAAAACTTCCTTCTTCCATGCCCTTGTATAGGCTTCCAGCAAAAAGCATGCCCCAGATTAGATCTGAATTAAAGTATATCTTCTCGTCCGGCGTTGGTGGCTCACGCCTTTAATCCCAGCACTTGGGAGGCAGAGCCAGGCGGATCTCTGTGAGTTCGAGGTCAGCCTGGGCTACCAAGTGAGCTCCAGGAAAGACGCAAATCTACACAGAGAAACCCTGTCTCGAAAAACAAAAACAAAAACAAAAAAAAAAAGTATATCTTCTCCCAAGTTAAATGATCTGGATTAAAAGCACTTCTTCCTACCTCAAAGGTCTGAATTAGAAGTTAATCTTTCTACTACAACTCAAGCAAAAATCCTTCATAGGTATGCCCTCCATTTTGAGGTTTTAACTCCAGATATAGTCAAGTTAACACCAAGTATAGCCATTTCAGACAGCAAAGGAGTTTATCTAGTAGTCGACATTATAGACTCCTGCCTTTCATAGATTTTCTGTGTAGTCTCAAAAATTTCTTAAAGTTCTGAATGGCATAAATTCCAATAGCCCTCTCATGTTTACACATACTTGGGGGAAGTTTGATGTATAATTTTATAATTTATGCCATATGGACATAACCTTCACCTTCAGTACAAAATGGATACTCCAATGTTTTCCTAGTCATGATCTCTCTATTCATTGTCTTTTCTTATCATAGGAGCTCCTTGATCAGTTTACCTAGAGAGCCAAATCATAAGTCTGCTGCACTAAAGAAATCAATCTAGGAAATGAGCTAGAAATCTCCTCAATCAGCTCTTTGGGGATGATTTCTCACTTTATTTGTAGAAAGTATGGGGAAGAAATTAAAACACTTTGCCTCAGGTTGAGAACCAATCATTCTTTGCATTGATTTTTGGGGAGATGGCAACAATTCAGAAGCTGATTGGGAACAGTAAAATTGACAAAATTCTGGACTCCATTTTTCCCAGTTCCAATGTGAATGAACTTCTCATAATACACAGAATAATGAGACCTGTGACCATGTCACATGACAAGATGAATTCAGGTGGAAAATGAACTTACAGTCATTGGCTTACTTTAAGATAGAGGTGTCAACTTGATTCATTATTCAGGTAGGCCAAAAGTAATCACCAAGTCATTAAACGAAGATGAAGGATGCGTAAAAGTTAGAGTCGGAGTGACAAGAGAAAAATGTGACCAGCCAGCCATTGCTGGCTTCTAAGTGGACAAGGATAAGTCAAGGAGTTCAGGAAGCCTGCGGAATCTATAAAAAAGAAGGAAATACAACTGTTCTGTTTCAGAGTCTTTAGAAGAAATATAGCCATGTAGATAGATAGATAGATAGATAGATAGATAGATAGATAGATAGATAGATA
>CABHPR010151206.1:111-24862 GCA_902168415.1 Peromyscus melanophrys | reverse complement strand
GTGTGTGTGTGTGTGTGTGTGTGTGTGTGTGTGTGTGTGTGTGTGTGGAAGTCTTAGTCCAATAAACCCCATCTTTACTTGTGACCCCTCCCCAAAGTAGAAAATATTAGTATTCTGTTTCTTGAAGCTGTAGTTATTGTCAAGGTGTAGTTATTGGATTTAGTAGCAATAGGGAATTACTGCAGTGTCCTTACTATCAATTTCCAAATGGAAAAATTCTTCTCTCCTTCCAATTTTATGACTAAGAAACCACATTCCAATTTGCTAAGGCAACTGTCATTTTTTACTTTGAAAATACTTATTGATGGTATAGTATATTGGGATGCTCATTCAGATTCAACACACCTTTCCCCAGAACTACGTAGTTGCATTAGTTTCATGGCAAGTGAGAGAGTGAATTAAGTCATGGTGGAAGATCTTTCAATCTGTTTTTTACTGAAGTGATAGAAAAGGACATGAAGTTTCATATGCAAGCCTTGAAATCTGAGGTGAATTCAGCAGCCTACCAATTGTCATTAAATTTTTGAACAGTCATGAGACATTTGGAGAGTCAACTTAAGGGAAAATTGCTATCACTGGCCAAGGAAAATAGACATGAGAAGCTGAATAGGCACCAAAGAAACAAGCAGTTGATGCTATATTCTAGATAGATGAGAAGATTCTTGAAATTGAGATATGCCAAAACAATGAGGAAGAAAGATTATCACAAATTGTAGAGGCTGGATTTGTCATTCATTTAATATGAAAACAGAGATATGAATGAGTGAAAAACATACCTTAATGTTTGTTTGAATGATTAGAAAACTAGAGGCATAGAACCACAATAGAAAAAAAAAACAAAACAAAACATCTGGACGGAAGAAAATGATGATACAATTGCAAATATCTTGCATTTGATAGATATTTCATAGCTGAAAATCTCCAGAAAAAAAAAATGAAAACTAAGCTTTAGGACTATGTGTAGCTCCAGAATACAAAGTCACTCTGCCAATTCCTTCGAATTATAAGCCTGCTTCTTCTGTAAGCTGTTCAAAAATATTCAAATGAACTATTTATCATCATTATATGATTACTCTGTAGAGTATCCTCTTAAAGGTGTTTGCAGGCCTGGGGATATGGCACAGTGATAAAGCTATTTCTATTGCTAAAGTGCAATGACCAGAATTTCCACCGCTAAAGACCGTGTACCTGAGTGACTGGCCTGCAATACCACAGGCTAGGAGGCAGAGACAGGGATAAGCCGATAACCCAGAATACACAGGAGTGAGCACTTGTTCACCAAGATACCCCATTTCAACCTATATAATATGGAGAGTAGTCAAGGAGGACACATGGCATCAACCTTGGCCTTACATACACACACACATGCTTACTCACTCATGAATGCACACACTCCCCTGTTCTGTAGACAACACAAGTGAGACACTAGCCTATTAGCCTAAGGTGTTTTTCTCCTAGTGTGTAAAACTCCACATGCATGTTGAGGCTGGATGATCAAGGCCATAATTAGGCTAGACCTATCAACTGCCAATGGCTCCTTAGCCAGGGGTGGGGATTTTTGCTTCCCTTCCCTCTCTATGCTGGAATGTTGTCTACCCCGAGGCTGTGTAGGTCTTACGCAGGCCGCCTTAGCTGCTGTGTATTTGTACATGCAGCTGCCCTGCTCTGTCCAGAAAACACTTTCACTGTCGTCATCGACCACTCTGGCTCTTACAGTCTTTCTCTCCCATGTTCATTCTCCCATAATGATCGTTGAGGCACAGAAACATTGATGACTGAACAAAAGTTTTTTTTGTGTGTATGTATATGGGGTATGTACATATATGGTGTGTGTGTGTGTGTGTGTGTGTGTGTGTGTGTGTGTGTGTGTGTATAAAGAAAGTACATGAATTTCCACACATGCACACAAAACTGTTTTGGCCAGCCATCAGTCCTTCTATGACGCACTACTAATGTCTTTAAGTGTAGCCAGTGAGTACACATTTGAAGACCCTCTGGTCATTGTTTCAATGATTTACTTGTTCCAAATTCTCTAGCATCAAAAATATTCCTGCTCTTATTTTCATCAGGGTTAATAAATACATGGAAATTGGAGGGGTATAAAAGACAATTAGTATCATAATGATATATTTCCATATATGGAAATAATCTTTGTGGGTGACACAATATTTTTTTTTAAAAAATCAGTCTGTAACCCCACTACAATATTGGGCTTCCTGATTTTTTCATTTTGTTTTTCTTCATGCATTTCGGGTGTATTTAAATTGAATAATAAGTACATCCATAACATCATCAGTACACAGAAATGGGATTCCTACATGAGAGGCCTTCATCTCCTCATGTACCACCACCATTAAAAGTGGTTTCCTCACGAGGGAAGACATAAGAAAGTTTATAATCTGATGTCAACCAGAACAGAAATAATTAGTAGTGTGAGGGAGACTTGACCTCAAGTTTGAGCTTCTAGCTAATTACATGTAAAGAATGAAATGGCTGATATAATTTAATGTTGAAAGCCAAACTGTGTGGCTGAATTGTGGCTATATGTGAATGATAATGAGTAGAATACAGCGTGTTCATTTAAAACATCTCACTGGAACATCTTAGTAGTGTTTACACATTCACATTTAAAATGAAAGAAAGTTTATAGAAGAATAAAGACATGAGATATTTGCTGACAACTGGATCATTTAAATTAAAATGTTTTATTTATTTCATTTTTAAGATAAGCATTATCCAATACTAAACAACTTTATATAATAAAAATAGCCCAATACCTGAAATGTTTGACCACCTGAACAAAGTGATTCAGAAATTGCATGAAAAAAAAGAATAGAAAATTAGTATATGAAATTCAGGCATGATTTGCACAGAAAAGAAACTCTCTTTTGTAAAAATGCAGCTTGGTGTGAAGAGAGGGCTCAGTGGGTAAGAAAGCTTGCTACACACGCGTGAGGGCTGAGCTCAGACCTCCAGGGCTCAGCAGAGTACGGCCACATGTGTCCATAATCCCAGCTCTGTGGAAAACAGAGACAAGCTGGACTTGCTGTTCTCCAGCCTGGCCCAAAATACAGCAATCTCCACTCAATGAAATACTCTGCAAAGGGGATAAGGTGCAGGGCAGGGCACATGCCAACATCCTCTGGCCTACACACACACACACACACACACACACACATACACACACACACACACACACACACACACACACACACACACACACACACGATAGGTATGTGGTCTCTCCCCAACACACACAGAAGAAGAGCACACAGATCATTGTTCTAGGTCTTGTCCTCAGAAAATAAGGTGTTTATACCACATGGAGACAGAAACTGAGCTGAAATTCATCCTTCAGTTTAATTCCATTTTGGGGGGGTCTTTGGAAAATAGAGTTCATTTGGAAATATGCAGAACTACTTTTCCTCAATTATCCTTAAGCAAGCTTTAATTAAAGATTGTGTTTATCAATTCTTTTGCCATTTACATATGAGTGAGTATAGAATTATCTCTTGGACTAGTGTACCACAGATCCAGAAACAACCTTCAGAAGCACCCCCAAAGAGGCATTCCTCTAGAAATGCCATAAATTCACAATAATTTTAAGGAAATGCCCTTTGTCATGACTTGGGGAAAAAATCTTAATATCTGCGTTCTGAAGAATCATTTGGTGAACAGAAAAAAAAATAGTCTAAAAGTCTTGTCTCCTATTCCAGATAATTCTATACTTGATCCCATTACATGGACCCACTTCATACCCAGTTGTACAAAACAGTTAAAATGTGGCTATTAAGGTAAAAAAAAAAAAAAAAGAAAGAAAAAAAAACTAAAGAAGCACATCCTAACTGGGGGATTTTCCAGGAAATCTAGATGGAATATTAGTATAATTAATATTTAACTTGAATATGAAGTTCCTTGATACTAAGACCAAAATTTAATACAGTCAATGAGTTTAATGCATTATTTGAAAAAGGATAATAAAAGTGAGATTATCACTGCTGAGCTTCATGGAGGTGGAGGCTTGGTGCTTTAAGATTTGGCCTCACCCATAATCCTTCATGATGATGCAGGAAGGCAATGCTCCTGAATGTGTAGGTGGATTGCATAACTAATTTCACAGCTTTGACTACACATGACTCCTTTGTCATTACAGTTTCTATAAAGCATTTAAATTCATTCTTTTACACTTATACACTCCTCAGTGTATAATATTCACATATTTGCCAAAAGTAAATGTTTCACTAGAACCCCCGAATAACAGATTTTATAGCAAATAGTGACTTAGATGCAAAAGCATCGGTTTTTGCCCCTAAACTTTAAGAAATACACCATTTTTGGGTAATAGCTCGTCTTGAGTTATACTCTAATTCCCTTTCCAGTGAATCTGAGGTGGAAGTTCAAAGTTGCAGATGCACTTTAGAAAATGATGTATGACCTGGGTGGATGGCTCAGTCTATGGACGTGCATCTACAAAGTGGAAGCCAGCAATTACTGAGTGCTTGTACTATGCCAGATAATGTTGGTATTCATCTTGTAAAGGTCACATGAAACCTCTTGAAACAATTTAAAACTTCTACTACAAGAAAAAAAAATCTGCAGCTAAATTCTAGTTTTTCTCACTACTAGTATATTAGTTTTCACAACCTGACTGTGAGAAATAATGTGCAGTCCAATAAACAAGAATGACTTGGCAGGTGTTTCTACCAGAATTACTGGGCCTTTAATAGTAATAATGTCCCCTCCTTTTGTTTTAGTTCTTGCATGGTTAAGTATAAAAGGTCCTTTTGTTCTAAACCTGGATTAATACCCTAACTGGCCAGCTCTCACAGATGTAGCATTCACATTTCAGGAGCCAAGGAAGCCTATACAGGGTCACTGTCCTGCTGGCTCAGAGCTGCTCTGGGTTCCCTACTTGTTAAACTGTTTGGTGAACAGGTATATCAGCATCTAAGACGTCTAAGATGTCCTAACTCACTTCACTCACCACTGTCTCTTACTGTGACACTGGGCAAAATCAGAAATGACAAAATGTGGAGATGCCTGTTTTCATTCACTTTATAAATGTGTGGCTATTTTAAATTATACCCCCACCTCCAACTTCTTTATCCTTTCTATGAAGTACCAACCAAAAATATAACCTTATTGGCTCTTTTCCTCATTTTCCAAGCCAAAATGACTTTTAAAAAATTATTACATTTTAAATTACTTTATAAATTCCCATACAATGTAGTTTCATCATATTCTTTTTTTTTGTCAAGTCTTTCCAGATCTCCCCATCTTTCTACTATCCAACTTGGTGTTCTTTCTCTCTTTCTCAAAATAAAGTCCTATGTAAAACCCAAGAAGCCAAAGAAACAAAAACAAAAACAAAAACAAAAACAAAAACCAACCAAACCATGAGAGAAACACACACACACACACACACACACACACACACACACACACACAAATGGATTCCATTTTGTGTGGATCAGCTACTCCTTAGTGAGGCAGCCCTGGAGTGTGGTTGATATACTCAGGGTGACTTCACTGAAGAAAACTAGTTCTCCCTCTACCAGGAGCTACAAACTATAAATAAAATTTTGACCAGGGGCAGGAATTTGTGTCCAGTTATCTTCCTCCATGTTGGGATTTTCATCTGGTTTATTTTGGGGACTTTATGCATTCAATAATGAATCTCTGTGAGTACATGTGCACATCAGCTCTGTTGTGCCTCAAAAACACTGTTTCCTTGGAGTTATCCATCGCCTCTGGCACTTACAGACTTTACACCTTATCTTCTGTATAGATTCCTGAGCCTGGATAGGAGGGAACTTGACATAAACATCCCGTTTAGGGCTGAGTGCTCCAGGGTCTCCCATTCTCTGCACATCGTCCAGTTATGGGCCTCTGTATTAGTTCCAATATACTTCAAGAAGAAGCTTCTACAGCATGGGTTGAGTTAGGCATTGATCTATGGATACAGCATCAAGCCACCGAAGTAATTTTATTGCTAAGGTCTATAGCTGAATGATAGTAGTAGATTTTCCCCTAGGCCCATGACCTATCTTGTCTCTGACCTTCGGCCTCATAAACAGTGTCAGATGTGGGTTCTATCTCATGGAGTGGGCCTGATATGCAATAAGAAAAAGAGTGGTTGGTTACTCCCATGTTTGTTCCACTACAGCACCATATATACTGCAGGCAGGTTGCTGATGTGGGTTGCAGGGTTTGTAAATGGGTAAGGTTGATGATTAGTTGATGATTAATGTTAGTGTGTATAACATCTTCTAGTACTATGAAATCTAGCTGGAAGTGCTAAAGCCTCTAGTTAGGCAACTGCTCAATGTCTCCAATTTTGACGAAGTAAGTTGTGTCTCCAGCAAGGACGTATCATCAGGTGGTGGAGTATGATCAATGTTGGCAATAGCTTGTAATGTTCGGGGAGAAAATGTCTATTGGACTCCTTTGGCCAATACAACAATATAAAACCTATCTCTGGAACTATGGACTTACTTGGTAGCATTTGATATCTGGTTGGGGCATTGTCTTTCCCATTATATGATGACTCCATGTAAATTCATTTTACGGATTTTTAGGAAGCTTCTAGAGTAGTAGGTTTCCATATGGCTTTTCAAAAGGCCTTTATTATTAGCTATGTGTCCTCATATTTCCTTTTACCCTGTCCTCTAATCCTCATCCTCATTTAATTCTCCTATTCCAGATTTCCCCTTATCCCTTATTAATAATATATTTTATATCTCCTTCTTTGGAAGAGTCAGTCCCTCCTCCCCTCTGGTTCTTCATGAGTTACCTAAACTCTGTGGGTACTCCAAATGAAGCACACATTCTAAGATTACTTCTCAAATCAAAGTAGTTAAAAGACAATGAGACACAGAAGACTTTCCAACCTCGAAAATTAGAATATATTTAAATATATTAAAAAATATTAAAAAATTAGATATTTTAAATATCCCATTGATCATGTTTGACACATGATCTTATCCTTGTTGGAAAATTCTCTTATTGGAATGAAGAACATTTTTCATGTTATATAGACAGAGTTGTTCACTTTAATTTTAATTATCTTTATATTCTTAATTATAAAAATTTTAAATGTGAATCAAAGAAAAGGATACCCTTTAAGCTATGGCACATATCTCTATATACAATTATGTGTTACCATAAAGCTAGCATATATTTTAAACTGTCAAAACTATACTAATTCACAATTCTCATAATTAAAGAAGCTGTTTCCAGGGTCAGTAATGTAGGGCAGAGGTTAGAGGCACTTTTTACCAAGCCTGGGAGGCTAACTCTCATCCCTGGGATGCAAATGATGGAAGGAAAGTTCCCATTCCTACATGTTGTCTTCCAATCTACACACACACACACACACACACACACACACACACACACACATACACACACTTTAAAAAGCCAATTACAAATGATCATATTTCTACAACAAATGATAAAATAATGAAACCATTTAAAACTATAGATTAAAATCCTTGGCTTGAGATCCAATATGGGTCTGAAGGTGAAATATGGAATATTTGGTCTTTCCACATATCTCTCCAATACAATCTTAGGAATTAGTTGGGTGGCTGCCAATCGCCCAAGTCTGAAAACAGTTTTCAGTCAATCCTTGAGGGTAAAAAGATTGTAAATGGAATATGTGTATAGACTGTAAGGAAAATGCACTTAGCAAGAGAATTGCTGAAGTCATTATGTCCAAAGGCCAAATGGCTGACATATGACATAAGAAATTCCCATCATAATGAGCTCACTTTGTTCTTAATTTGCCTGGGCAGGACACTCAGTATGTAACCAATTAGTGCTCCAATGTGCATCACAATCTAAAAACAGAGTTTCTGGGCAGTTCTGACTTTTCTATTATTGACAAGATTGATGTATTTCAGACAGAAAGCTTTTATTAAAATAAAAGAGTTTACTTCTTTTAAGTTTTTGGGGGAAAGCTAATGGCAAATCATTTGAAAATAGATTATATAATGTTCAATTTTATTTTAGTATATGAAGATATTCTGAGTTTTCTACAGAAAGTTAAGCTGTGATAGTTTCTAATTTTTTTAAATATAAAACACAAGATGGCTTAACTGAGTTAAAAACTCACTAAAGTTTTTCACAGAAAAAAATCCTGGTTTTCAAGGTTGTAAAATCTTATTAAAGAAGAATTATTAAATAGTTATGTATTAAGTAACTATGTAGATACTTAGTGCTATGAAATTAACTCTTAGATCTCCCATAATTATGTCACATGGGTTAAGGTTGGTTGTATTTTCATTTTAATTCAATTCTAAGTAGTTTTTCATTTCTTTATTGATTTCTGTTTTGTGCTGTGGAATGCCATTCTGTATGCTGTGAATGTGTGTAGCTCTGATTGGTTGATAAATAAAGCTGGTCAATGATGAGGCAGAATAAGGTTAGGCAAGCCATTCCAACTAGAGAGACAGGAAAGAGAAAGGCAGAACTGAGGAGATGCTGCTAGCCGCCACCAGGAGAAGCAAGATGTAAAGTACCAATAAACCACATGCCACATGGCAAAGTATAGATTTATAGAAATGGGTTAATTTAAGATGTAAGAGCTAGCTAGCAAGAAGCCTGAGCCATTAGGCCATATAATTTAAAAATAATATAAGCGTCTGTGTATTTATTTGGGTCTGAGTGGCTACAGACCAGGCGGGATACAGGAAAAATTCCAGCTACAATTTTGACTCATTTTTCATTCAGTAGTGAGTTGTTCAGTTTCTATGAGTTTGTAAGCTTTCTGTCATTTCTATTGTTGTTGATAATGAGCTTAAAGCCATGGTGATAAGATGGCATACAAGGTGCTATTTAAATTTGATTATATCTGTTGAGACTTGCTTTGTGTTCTAATATGTGGTCAAGTTTGAAGAAAGTTTCATGACCTCCTGCAAATAGTGCATATTCATTATTATTCAGGTTGAATGTTCTGTAGATTTCTATTGGGTCCATTTGATTTATGATGATATTTGATTTGAGAACTTTTCTGTTTAGTTAGGTCTGGATGGCAAATCTATTAGCAGGAGGTGGATTTTAAAGTCACCCACTCTCATTGTACTAGAGTCAATACGTAATTTTTGCTGTAGTATATGCACTTATGAACTTGAGTGCTCTAGTGTTTGATGAAGGAA
Organism: Peromyscus melanophrys; assembly: GCA_902168415.1. Lineage (NCBI taxonomy): Eukaryota > Metazoa > Chordata > Mammalia > Rodentia > Cricetidae > Peromyscus > Peromyscus melanophrys. The sequence goes on along the minus strand of CABHPR010151206.1, from coordinate 15,704 downwards.
TGACTAGAATTGTCATATCCTTTAATAGGTATTTAGTGTTCTTCTAGACATACTTGTAGTGTCCTTCCTACAAACTAATCAGAGAACTTTTCTGATCAATTTTTGTTTGAACTATTTTACCGGATATTAAATAGCTGTACCTACTTCCTTCTTCGATCCATTTTCTGGGGATAATGTTTTGCATCCTTTTTTCCTTGATGTCTGCGTCCTACCTGTCCTTGATGGTAAGGTGTGTTTCTTGGATGTAACAGAGTGAGAGATCTCTGTTTTTAATACAATGGGGGATAGAAGTAATAGATCTCTGTTTCTAATCCAACTCTGGCAGGTAGTTGAGACCATAAATATTGAGATTTATTAATTATTAGCTGATTTCTGTTATTTTGTTCTTGACATGTGTTTTTTCTTCCCCATCTTTTAATTTACTATTCTGGTATTATTTATTCCTTGTGTCTTCTTGGGTAAAGGTAACCTCTTCAGACTGAATTTTTTTTCTAGTTCCCTCTAGAGAGTTAAATTGGTAGACATTGAACATATTTGAATGTATTTTCATCAGAGACATTGGCCTGCATATTTGTTTCATTCTTGTATCTGTATCTGGATTTTTTTATCAATGCGATAATAGCTTCAAAGAAGAGGCTTGGGAGTTTTCCCTTTGTTTCAATTTTTTTGAATAATTTAGGAAGGATTGAACATAGATCTTCTTTGGAAGTGTGGTAGAATCTTGCTGTGAATCCAACTGGGCCTGAACTTTTTTTAGTTGGAAGTGTTTTTTGTTTTGCTTTACTGTTTGCATTTTTTCATTTGTTGTGTGGGTCTATGTTTTGAATCTCTTATTGATCTAATTGTGTCAGTTTGGTTGATTCCATATTTTTTTAATTTCTTTTAGATTGTCCAAATTAATGTAGTGTGGGTTTTTAAAGTATTTGCTTACAATATTCTGTATTTCTTAGTTGTCTTTTGTAATGTTTCCCTCATAATTTCTGATTATGTTAGTATCCCTCTTTCTTTCTTGTTTGGCTAACTGGGCCAACTGTCTTTCAATCTTGTTTATCTTCTCCTCAATAAACCAGCTTTTAGATTTGTTCACTCTTTGTATTATTTCTTTCATTTATATTTCATCTAGTTTGGCTCTGAGTTTCATTATGTCTTGTTGTCTAGTGGGTTTGAATTTTGTTTGTTGGTTTTCCAAATTTTTGAGTTGTATCTTTAAGTCACTAATGTGGGGTTATTGTGTTCCCCAAAATATTGTGTATGCTAATAAACTTATCTGGGGTCAGAGAACAGGACAGCCACAATATGAAACAGAGGTTAGGCAGTGGTAGCACACGCCCTTAATCCTAGCATTCCAGAGACAGAAATCCCTCTGGATCTCTGTGAGTTCAAGGCCACATTGGAAACGGCCAGGCACGGTGATACACACCTTTAATCCCAGAAAGCCACACCTTTAATCCCAGGGAGTGGTGGTAGAAAGCAGAAAGATATATAAAGCGTGAGGACCAGAAACTAGAGGCATTTGCCCTGGAGAGGCATTTGGCCTGGAGAAGCATGTGGCTGGTTAAGTGTTCAGGCTTCTAGCAGCAGTTCAGCTGAGACCCATTCTGGATGAGGGCTCGGGGCATCCAGTCTGAGGAAACAAGACCAGCTGAGGATTCAGCGAGGTGAGATAGCTGTGGCTTATTCTGTCTCTCTGACCTTCCAGTGTTCACCCCAATAACTGGCTCAGGTTTGTTTTATTAATAAGAACTTTTAAGACTCATGCTACACACTAATTTGGGTTCTTTCAGATTTATTTTATTTTATTTTATTTAGTATAGGCACCTAGCACTATAAATGTACCATGTAGGACTGCTTTCAATATATCCCAGAGATTTTCTTTGCTATGTTTTCACATTCAATTGGTTCCAGGAAAGTTTTCTTTATTTCTTTATTTCTTTTTTGACACATTCATTATTTAGTAATACAATGTTTAATTTCCACGTGTTTATGTACTTACTAGAGATGTGTTAGTTGTTAGTTTTAAGTTTTATTATATCATGGTCAGATAGGACAATCAATTATTTCAATATTTCTGATTTTGTTAAGGCTTGCCTTGTATTCAGAATGTGGTCTATTTTAGAGAAGCTTCCCTGTGCTGTTTGGTATAATGTATTTTCTTTGGAGTTTGAGTAAAATAATCTGTAATATTTATTAGGTTCCTTGGATGTATTATGTCAATTAGTTCTGATGTTTCTCTGCTTATATTATGTCCTAATAACATGTCTTGGTGAAAGTAGAGGTATTGAAATCACCTACTTTATGAAATTAGGAACACCGTAGTCTGGTGCATATATATTTAGAATTATATGTCTTATGGGTTAATTGTTCCCTTGATTAGAATTAAGTGTCCCTCTTTATCTTGTCTAATTAGTTTAATTTGAAGTCTAGTTTGTCAGATATTAGGATAGCAACATCGGTTTGCTTGGAATAGTTATGTCCAACTTTTCTCTTTAGGGATGTGCCTATCTTCAAAATATGTTTCTTGTAAACAACAGAAAGATGGATTTTGTGGTGCTGGCATAACTGGATGTCAGCATGTAGAAGATTGTAAATAGATCCATATCTATCTCCATGCACAAAACTCAAGTCTAAGTAGATCAAAGGCCTCAACATAAACCCAGTTACATTGAACCTGATAGAAGAGAAAGTAGGAAGTAATCTTGAATGTATTGGCACAGGAGACTACTTCCTAAATATAATACCAGTAGCACAGATACTGAGAGCAACAATTAATAAATGGGACCTCCTGAAACTGAGAAGCTTTCGTAAGGCAAAGGACACAGTAATTAAGGCAAAGCAACAGCCTACAGAATGGGAAAAGATCTTCACCAACCCCATATCTAACAGAGGGCTGATCTCCAAAATATATAAAGAACTCAAGAAACTAGACATTAAAATAATGAACAATTCAATTAAAAAGTGGGTTACAGAGCTAAACAGAGAATTCTCAAACGGCTGAAAGACATTTAAGGAATTGCTCAGCATCCTAGATTATCAGGGAGATGCAAATAAAAATGACTCTGAGATATCATCTTACACCTGTGAGAATGACTAAGATCAAAAGTACTGCAGACAGCGTATGTTGGAGAGGATGTGGAGCAAGGTGAACACTCCTACACTGTTGGTGGGAGTGCAAACTGGTACAGCCACTTTAGAAATCAGTATGGTGGTTTCTCAGAAAATTGGGACTCAATCTACCTCAAGACCCAGCTATACCACTCTTGGCATATATCCAAGGAATGTTCAATCATACCACAAGAACACATGCTCAACTATGTTCATAGCAGCATTGTTCATGATAGCCAGAACCTGAAAACAACCTAGATGCCCCTCAACTGAAGAAGGATTAAGAAAATGTGGCACATATACACAATGGAGTACTACTCAGCAGAGAAAAACAATGACATCATGAAATTTGCAGGCAAATGGATGGAACTAGAAAATATCATCCTGAGTGAGGTAACCCAGACTCAGAAGGACAAACATGGCATGTACTTACTCATAAGTGGATACTAGATGTATAGCAAAGGATAACCAGACTACAACCTACAACTCCAAAGAAGCTCGCTAACAAGGAAGACCCAATGTGGGATGCATGGATCGCCCTGGGAAGGGGAAATAGATAGTGTCAACATGAGTTGAATAGTGGGCAATGGAGGGTAGAGTATAGGGGATGAGAACATAAGGGAATGGGGTGGTCAGGTTGGAAGAGGGATGGAGTGGGAAAGTAGTTAAATAGATACCATGACAGAAAGAGACATCATGGGGATAGAGAGAAACTGGGTGCTAGGGAAGTTCCCAGGAATCCCTAGGGATGACCCCAACTTGGACTATTAGAAATAGTGGAGAGGGTGCCTGAACTGAACTGGCTTGCCCCAGAGATCAGATCAGTGAATACCCTAACTGTCATCACAGAGCTTTTCTCCAGGGACTGATGGAAGCAGATGCAGAGATCCACAGCCAGGCACCAGGCAGAGCTCCAGGAGTCCAGTCAGGGAGAGAGAAGAGGGATTCTATGAGCAAGTGCATCAAGATCATAATAGGGAAACCTGTAGAGACGACCAAACCAAACTAGTGGAAACTCATGAAAGTTGGATCAAAGGCTGTGGAACCTGCATGGGACTGGGCTGGGCCCTATACATGGCAGGACAGTTGTGTAACTTGATCTGCTTGTGGGGGGGGGGGGGCCTGGCGGTGGGATTAGAATCCATTCTTTAGTGCATAAGTAGGCTTTTTGGAGCCCACTACCTATGATGGGACACCACCGGGAGACTTGAGGCAGTGGGAAGGGCTTGGACTTGCTTCTACTAGATGTACCTCTTCAGGGGAGTCCTTGCCTTCTTGTCAGGGGAGTGGGGAGTAGGTTGGGAGGGGAAGTATTGGGGGGTGCAGGAGGAGGGAAGAGGGGGATCTTTGGTGTGTAAAATGAATGGAAATTTTTTCTTAATTAAAAAAAGAAAATATACATTAAAAATAAAAATAAAAAAGATGGATTTTGTTTCCTGATCCATTCAGTCAGACTGTACCTTTTGATTGGAGAATTGAGGCCATTAATAACTAAAGTTATTGTTGAAAGGCATATCTGATTACAGTCATTGCATTGTTGATCTTTGTTGTTATTTGTCTCCTCAGTGGTACTTTGTGTTTTAGTAATTACAGCTCTCCTCTTTTCAGAAGCTCTTGGCTTTGTCCATTCCTCTCTTCAGCACAAAACACTGCTTCCTGTTTTTCTTTGGGTTTGGTTTGTTAGTTAGATTTTTAGTCTGTTTATATCACGGAAAGTTTTTCTTTCTTCTTCAAAGATGGCAAATAGTTAGAATGGGTACATTACTCTACACTGGTAGTTTGTTTTTTAAGGACTTGGAGTGCATTGTCCCAGGTTCTTCTGGCTTTTGAAGTTTCCATTGAGAAACCAACTGTAATTCAGATGGATTTTTCTTTATATGTGACTTGTGTTTGGTAACTTGGAGTTTTTCAGTACTCTTTCTTTGTTTGATCATGATATGCAGCGGGGAGGTTTTTTTTTTTCTTCTGGATTTGTCTATTTTTGTGCTCTGTATGGTTCTTTTGTATATATTGCTGTGGATATCTTTCTGTATAAATAAAATGCTGATTGGCCAGTAGCCAGGCAGGAAGTATAGGTGGGACAAGCAGAGAAGAGAATTCTGGGAACAGAAAGGCTGAGTTAGGAGACGCTGCCAGCCACCATGAGTACCAACATGTAAGATACCAGTAAGCCACAAGCCATACAGCAAGGTATAGATTTATAGAAATGGGTTACTTTAAGATGTAAGAATTACATAGCTAGAAGCCTAAGCCATTAGGCCAAACAGTTTAAATAATGGAAGAGTCTGTGTGTTTATTTTATAAGTGGGCTGTGGGACTGCCGGGGCTTGGCAGGAGCTGGAGAGACACTCTCCAGCTACAATATATGATTATTTATTTCTTTAGTTTGGGGAAATTTGATTCTATGATCTTGTTAACGATCTGGTCCCTGTCACTGACATGTGATTGTTGTCCATCATCTATTCTTATAATTCAAACACTATGACACTGGATCAAATCAATAATTTGTTCTACTATGTGGTCATCATGAACTTGCTAAGTTTATGTCAAAGCCTTTTATCTTTGCACAATACAGAAGCCTTAAGTGTCCACTATACTGCAAAGTACCTTTGCTTCCACAATACCTAGGACTATGCTTGCAGGTCAATCAGTTCATCAGCGACTTAAAAAAATTAGTATGAAACCAACCCTTGATAATAATGAGCTGAATAGAATACAGGTTTTTAAAAATTATTAAATACCTGACAGCTCATGACATACAACATTGTCCATGGCAGAGGTAACTGTAAGAGTTTTATTAAGAAAATCTGAGAACAAAGTTTGTTTACATATTTTTTCCAGAACAGAATATTCTCAAATGTTTTTCATTTGAGATAAAAAACTATTCTGTTGTTTGAATTTCGAAGAGTTATTTTTGAAGCCAGGCAAATTCTCTTTGTAAATTATATATCAAAAAGTTAAAATCTAAATTAAATTTCTTTGCAGTTCTAGCTGAGTGACACATTTATCTTAGTGACGATGGGAAAGGCAAGTCTGTCTTTTCTTGTCTTCAATTTCTAAAATCTTCACAATTTATACCCTACAGTTCTTAGATCTGTTGCCAGCATAACAGATTAGTCAGGACACTTCTATTTTTAAAAGAAGGTCCTACACTAGCCTATGTTCACCAAGATAGGGTGAATTTGACATCATTCCTTGCAGAAATAAAACAGCAGTTTTACTGAGTGTTGATTCAATGCATGTAAAAATTTTCTGTCAAGATGATCTATGCCATATATCACTTGCTAGCTCTTCTAATTATGAAGTGGTTTTAAAACTTTTACGCAATTTTCCTGTTGTCAGCCACAAAACAGTCTAAGAGACTGAAGATGGGCTCATGTATATTTGTGGCTATTTCAAGGGAAGAGTAATATTATTTTGATAAATAAAGGCTAAGCTCACCAAGGAAAACGGCTAGAAATGGTGTTATCTTTGACTCTACAGTTATCCAAGGAGATGAATATCACAGTGGGGTGATGGAGTTAATGGATGGAAATGGTAGCATTTAACATGTGCTTGGGGATGTAGCATTAACATACATAAATTCATTTTCTACAAACAGCAATTGTATGAGGTCAATATTAGCCTTTCCATTTTGCATATACTGGAATCACCAACAAAGCATCTGAAAAACTGTTCAATAAATAATACACCTTGGTATTTCTACTTATAATTAACTAATTAATATTAGTGAAGTAAATCTAGAACAAGGGTGAGACAGAACATGTATCAGGGGTGCAAAAGTTGACTAGGTATCACTCTTAGGGAAAGACTTGTTCCTGGTATTGTAATTATGTCACACTTAGCAGGGAAATTCAAATGATATTGGCAATTACTTCAACTTTTATCAATATATGCTATAATTACATGTAAATTATTCCTCAAGCATTATTTGGAGCTACAAGTTATATACTACAAATGGTTAAGACTAAAGTCAATGGCTACAAAAGCATTTCTTCAAATCTCACCTAGCTTGTATGTTCAGCAGGGGGGAAAAAAAGATGCCTACTTGGATTATTGTTTACAACCATTGCTGCTTATGTTTCCGACCTTGCTAAAGTTTTAATGCAACTGCTTTCACAGTCACCTCTTACAGCTCTCAGACATTCTCTGAGCAACCAGAACAGGGAACAAATACCAGGGGCAGATTTTGCTAGTTTAGTTGCCCACCTTCTGTTTCTCCACAAAGATCCTTCGTTTGTTGGTGAATCTTTGCTGTCACTCATGACCATCTCCCTTTCCCTTTGATCAGTATTTCCAACAATTTGTCTTCCTATTAGCACACTGATTCAACAGATATCTGTGGAGGACTTCCAATATGAGTGAACCTGCAAACAACTCTGGCTATTGCCAAGCCTGTTGGTTTCTCTCTGCATGCTGATAGTAAGACCGTATTGCTGAAGGCAACATCCACACAACCCACTGAATGTGAAGAAGTCAAGATGGATCCTCACTAGATGCCTCACCTTTATTGACTAGTGTTACTGTTACTGACAGGTACTCTGCATACCACCACAGAAGAAAACTAAACACCAACCCGGCTACAAACCCTTCGATCTACAATGGTGACCTCTTGCAAGATTTGCTGGTGATACAGTGGCACAAAAGTTGTGGTAGTAACCAACCACTAGCTAGTTGGATTTAAGGACCATTTCATGAGGAGGAGCCATGCCTGATACTGCTTAGGTGGCTAAGAATCTTAGACTTGATACATCAGGGACCTAAGGTAGAACCAAATACTATTGTTCCGTTTAAGGATCTCAGCAATAAAATGACTGAACAAATTTCTGTTACACTCATAGAGAAGTGTCTTGTAGGCAAGCATCAAAGAAGCTTCCTACTACAGGAGATGGGCACTAATACAGAGACCCAAAACCAGACAATGTGCAGAGAGGGAGAGACCTTGGAGCACTCAGTCATAAATGGATATGTTCAAAAAAACCTTCATACCTCAGGGAACTATGAAGAAGAGAGGCTGAAAGATTGCAGGAAGCAGTGGGGAAGGAAGATGCCAAGGAAACTGTTGCCTTCTAGACAAAATAGGTCTGATACATGAACCTCACACATGAACTCAAAGAGACTGTGGGATCATGCACAGATCCAAACTAGATCATGTTTCAGTGCTAAGAAGGAAAGCAGACATGAACCCCCATCCTTTACCCAGAAGCTATCTCCAATTAATGATCACTTACAAAGAAAATGCTAGTTTTCTCCAACGGAATCTCATCAGGTATACAAAGGCCAGGCCCAGCAGTAGATGGCCAACGCAAAACAAAAAGTGATATTTTTGGAGATATTTTGTCTAATAATGATCTCCTTGGCCATTTTATGCCTTGTCTTTTGTTTGTATGTTAAGGTTTCTGATTTTGTGTTTTTATGGTGTGTGTGGGGTGTGTGTGTGTGTGTATGGGTGTGTGTGTGTGTGTGTGTGTGTGTGTGTGTGTGTGTGTGTGTGTACCCACATGCACTCGCCCATCTGTATCTGCTTCTCATGCTTTTCCTTTTTTCTGTCTGTTCTTTGTTATTTTCTTTTTCTTTCTTTTTTTCTTTGAGACAGGATTTCTCTGTGTAGCTTTGGAGCCTTTCATAGAACTCACTCTGTAGTCCAGGCTGGCCTGCCTCAAACACAGAGATCAACCTACTTCTGCCTCTCGAGTGCTGGGATTAAAGGTGTGCACCATCACTACCTGGCTTTCTTTTTTCTTTTCCTTTTCTCTGTATGTTTGCTTTGTTTTATTCTGGTTTGTTTATTTCTTTATTGCCTGTTTTATTTCTAAAGAAAGAGAGAAAGAAGGAGTAGAGTTCAGTGGGTAGGAAGAAACGGGGAGGAGATAAGGAAGGGCAAACCATGATTAGAACATACTGTATGAAAAATTATTTTCTTTTTTAAAAATTTTATAATTAATTTAATTTTACATATCAGCCATGGATTCCCCTGTCCTCTCGCCTCCCCCCGCCCCCGCCATCCCTCCAATCCACCCCCCATTCCCACCTCCTTCAAGGCAAGGACTCCAGAAAAAGAAGAAAAGGCCATAGGGAAACATATTCTTCATGGTTACTTAAAAACACATGTATTATATGTGTGTGTATGTATGTATATTCCTATGAGCAACATACAATGATAACAATGGTAGAGAGGTGGCTGAATATTGGCCACAGACTATATAGCTATCCTAGGAGACTATTAAGCTTCTACACTCTAACTTATTAATAGTCTAGACCAATTTAAAATCTTCATACTTAACATTGGAATTCTCGTTCTCATGATTCGCATTTGATTTGTCCTACAACCATGTGGTAAAAGCTTGTTTGCTAGACTTTGGAGAAGAAAATGGATCATGAAGACTCTTGGTATCAGTGTATGTGTGCTGGTTACTTTTATTTTTATTAACTTGGCACAAAAATGAACATACCAGGGGAGAGGCGATCACAATCAGGAAATCGCCTCCATCAGAATATAATGTGGGAGGTCTGTGGGGAATTTTCTTGATTAATGATTGATGTGGGAGAGCTAAGCCCACTGTGGGCAATGCTATCCTTGGACAGGTGGTCCTGGGTTGTGTATACAGCAAGCTGAGCAAACCATGAAAAGAAAGCTAATAAAAAGCTTTCCTCCATGGGTCTCGCCTTCCAAAATTTCCAGACAAGGAACCAATGCAGCTTCCTAACAACTTCAGTCTCTCAGGCAGTCCCAGTGCTTATGGCATACCAAGATACAGCTCTTTTAAGAGGTCCTGCTGGGCGGCTGAACACTCCAGTATTTCCTATAGGGCAGCTGGTGGGAGCCCAGCCACTTATCAGAGCTGGAGCAGGTAAGTTCTGTATGAGGCTCAGCTGTCACAGACCCAAGTGGGTTAGAGCCAGCTGCCAGCGCCATGTACTAAGCAAGGAATAGAAGGAGACTGCAGATGCACAGAAGGCCTTTGCAACACTTTCCCAGAGACAAGGCATTCAGAAAGCTAGGTCCAGAGGGAGAAAACCTCTGAATGGGTACAATATGCTTGAAAATGTGCTTAAGTGCTAAAAAAAGAAAAGAAAATGGGTATATTCAGTCACAAACAAAAGTAAATAGTTTGAAAATAATAAAGTCTTTAAAGAGAAAGTAAAGTAGTATTAAAAGAACAAGCCATGTAAGGCTAGAAAATACCATAATACAGGGCCTGTGGACCCAATATAGTGCTTTATTAACTTTAAATTTTTAAATGCTAATGAACTAAAAACAATAGCGGTTGAGAGACATTGGATTGTGAAAAACACTGCTAAATCAAACCAGCCTATATATTTTAAGGATGTCTTAACTTAGAACGGAAGTCAGGAAATGTGTTGTATTGGGAGAGAAATTATGCCTTTGTTTCCACAGGAAACAAAAAGCTATGGATTCATTCAAAATTAATAAAGATCAGATTTAACCAGAGAAGACCTCCTGAAAATCTTGGCTACAGAAATGAAGAAAGAAACCAATAAAAAAAAATCACAAGACAGGTTGCATATACACTGATACCTCTACATGGAAATAGCTCTGAGGCAGGATGAGACATAATGATTCTTGTCTCCTGACTTATTAATAGTAAGTCCTCATGACTTACTATTACATGCCAGCCTTTCATATGGCATGGGTGGAGATTTATATTGCAGTTTGGTTATGCAGTCCAAACAGACTTATAAAGTTGACAGATATCTTTTACCTGCTCAAACATAGAGCAGAGAATCATCTTCAGCTCATTTGTGCACACTGCACATTTCATACTTGTGTTAATGCAGCTATGCATGTTACCTTTAAAAGTTTGTGTGTCTTCATAACAAGAAGACTAGATACCAATGAAGACAGATGAGTCTCTATCCTAGATATCCTGGGAGACTATTAAGCTTCTACACTCTAACTTATTAATAGTCTAGACCTGTTAAAATATTCATATGTAACATGGAATTCTCATTCCCATGATTTGAAGTTGATTTGTCCTATAACCATGTGGTAAAAGCCAGGTGATCCAGCCTCACAGAATATCTCAGTAGCCATTTCCTCAAAAATCTGCATCCATGACAACTTCAAAATGACTAGCTAAGATGGTCCAGCTCACAGACTACTCCAGCTGGGATGTCAGTAAAGCCCTAGGCTTTCCCACCACACAGAGAATGGACAACAAATGACACAAATAGCTCTCCCAGGACTTGACCATTATCCCTTAAACATGCCATCATCCCCAAACAACAGGAAGCAATTCTAAGAACATAACACCCACGTTCCCAAGAGGTGGGGTGGGTGGTCTTTGGTCATTCAGTGAGTTATGAATGTTTGTTGCCATTTAGGGGGGTTGGTTTCAAGTTGTTATTGATCATACTCAAGGAAAAAACTAAGCAAAGGAGGTTAGATTCAGGGATCTCTTCCTGAAAAGAAAAAAGGGGGAAAATAGGAATGATCAGATAAAAGAGTATTGATTCTACTTTTAAATTAAAAGGCAAATACTATGCTTCTTCCGATTCTCATGTGGTCTTCATTCATCATGGTCTCCTATTCCTTGTTCTCCCTCTCTGTTCTTGATCCAGCTGGGGTCTCCCGCTCCCCCAAGCTCTCTTTCCCTCGACCCTCGCCCTTCATTTCCCCCACTTATGACCAGGCTGTTCATGAAGATCTCATCCATTTCTCCGTCATTGGGTGATCCCCGTGTCTTTCTTGGGGTCCTGTTTTCCAGGTAGCCTCCCTGGTGATGTGAGTAGCAGTCCAGTCATCCTTGCTCCACATCTAGTATCCTCCTATGAGTGAGTACATACCATGTTTGTCTTTCTGAGTCTGGGTTACCTCACTCAGGATGATTTTTTTCTAGATCCATCCATTTGCCTGCAAACCTCATGATGTCATTGTTTTTCTCTGCTGAGTAGTAGTCCATTGTGTATATGTACCACATTTTATTTATCCATTCTTCAGTTGAAGGGCATCTAGGCTGTTTCCAGGTTCTGGCTATTACAAACAATGCTGATATGAACATAGCTGAGCAAGTGCTCTTGTGGTATGATTGAGCATTCCTTGGGTATATGCCCAAGAGTGGTATAGCTGGATCTTGGGGGAGATTGATTCCCAATTTTCTAAGAAAGCACCATATTGATTTCCAAAGTGAAATCCACAAAGATACCCCCACAATAGACTGCTGGCAATGGTTGAGAGAACTGACCCACTCTGGTAATGGGATGGCCAAACACCCTAATTGTCGTGCTAGAAACCCCATCCAATGACTGAGGGATCTGGAAGCAGAGATCCACAGCTAGGCCCCAGGCAGAGCTCCAGGAGTCCAATTAGCGAGAAAGAGGAGGGTCTACATGAGTGAGAATTGTTGAGACCAAGGTTGGATAAAGCACAGGGACAAATAGCCAAATGAATGGAAACACATGAACTATGAACCAATGGCTGAGGGGCCCCCAACTGGATCAGGCCCTCTGAATGGGTGAGACAGTTGATTGGCTTGAACTGTTTGGGAGGCATCCAGGCAGTGGGACTGAGTCCTGTGCTCATTGCATGAGTTGGCTGTTTGAAACCTGGGGCTTATGCAGGGTCGCTTGGCTGGGCCTGGGAGGAGGGGACTGGCCCTGCCTGGACTGAGTCTACCAGGTTGATCTCAGTCCTCAGGGGAGGCTTTGCCCTGGAGGAGGTGGGAATTGGGGGGGCTGGGGGGAAGGGGAGGGGGGCGGGAGGGGGAGAACAAGGGAATCCGTGGCTGATATGTAGAACTGAATGGTATTGTAAAATTAAAAAAATAAATAAAAAATAAAATAAAATAAGGCAAATACTAGTCTCAAATATTTTACATTGGTATGGATTTTTGTATATTGAAAGTTATTTTTCTGATAACATACAGTATATCTGTTTCTATTCTTGTGTAAGACATTGTACCAATGTAGCTCTTTAAAAAATGTAATGTAAAATTCTAGTCCTTGAAAGCTACTATCACAAACTGTTCAGGATAATTGAAAAATGCAGGTTAGTAGTCAGTCACCTATAACAATAAAACTTGTATTCATGTTAGGTATGTTTTTAAGGTTAAGCAGAGATATATTGTAGATAGATAGGTAGTCTTCAAATACTTCAGAGATCTATAGAATATGGCATTTAGGATGTTTTAATAACATAATGCTTTTCTTGATAATGAGAAACATCTGTTCCTGGCAACAACAATCTACTTCAGAGAAGATGATGGGCATCAAAGAACATCCATATTGAATTTTCTTTCAATGTGACAAAGTCAGCCACTGGGCAAGAAACTGCCCTTGCCTCAACTGCTCACACTATGCTGTCCAAACTGGACAAGCAGGACACAAAGGAAGTCAACTGATAAACTTTGCCAAGACAAGGTAGGCCAGTTCTTTAAAATTCCTGCTTCAGAGAAAAGTCTGTCAGATATTCTAGGACTATAGACCAGAGATGGATGCCCCAACACTGCAGCGAAATCTTGGATGACTGTCCAGGGTGCCAGATGTCTCTGTCATTTCTCTAGTTTTGAAAGTTGCTTGTTTTGCACTTCCTATTTGCTCAGGCACTATTTTATCCTTCTCAGGTCTCTGATGGGTTTGAAGACTAGATAGTTATAGTTTTACAGCTTGCCTTGTTACCAAATTCAGAAGAGAAATTCACAAAAGAGATGTAAAGTTTATAAAGGTTAAGAGACATAAAGTCTTAAGCTGTTTATCTAAAAAAATATTTTAAGGTCTAAAAAGATATTTTTAGGTTGGTAATACAACTTATGGTAGAAAACATGATTTAAGTACAAAACTTTGGACTCACCAAGATTGGATAAATAATAGAGGATTTTCTCCAAAGTTGCCAAATCAAATGGACGGACATTGCAAATGTAATTCTTACCTGATATTTGTTCTTATTGTATAGACTTCATTGATGTTAGCAAAAGAGCCTTTTATTGGATGAAAAGGGGGAGATGTCGGGATAATCTTCTTGTACACTGTGAGATGTATCTGTTTAACCTCACCTGCCTAAGGCGCCTTCTGGTTGGTTTAATGAAGAGCTGAACTGCCAATAGATAGGCAGGAGAGGGTAGGTGGGACATCTGGGCAGGGATAAGAACTCTGCAAGAGAATCTATGGCACAGGAGATTCTCCAGCCAGACATGGAGAAAGTCAGACATATGGTACTGAGGATCAATGACAAGCCACTTAGCAGAACATAGATTAATCTAAACAGGTTAATTTAAGTTTTAAGAGCTAGTTGGGAACAAGCCTAAGCTAAGGTCAAGCTTTCATAATTAATAAAAAATCCTTGTGTCATTATTCAGGAGCTGGCAGTCTAAAGGAAGACTGGCTATATTTAATAATTAGTTTTCTGGAATGACCAACATCTCTCTGAGACTGCCTCCTAACCTTCACTTTCACATGTGTTCTGGAAAGTTTGGAGAAACGTTTCAGTTCTTCCATGCAATTCTTTTTTTTTTTTGGTTTTTCGAGACAGGGTTTCTCTGTGTAGCTTTGCACCTTTCCTGGAACTCACTTGGTAGCCCAGGCTGGCCTCGAACTCACAGAGATCCGCCTGGCTCTGCCTCCCGAGTGCTGGGATTAAAGGCGTGCGCCACCAACGCCCGGCTCTTCCATGCAATTCTGAAGGCAAGGGAAACCCTGCAGAGCTGCCAAGGTGATTTCTATCCTTGTCCATGACCTTCATCTCCTCTCCCACCTTCAGAGGTCAATATAACTCTGAAACATGAAGATAAAGTAAAGGGCCAAGCTCTATAGCCTCTAAGACCACTGAATTATCTAGTTTATCCTTAATTTTCACCCAATGTCCCCTCTGCACAATGGTGCTTTGTCCCGAAACTCAGTCTTTTCTCAGACACCCTTCTTGCTTTCTTATTTCCATTATAAGTGGTTTTGTGAAAAGAGAATAAATGTGAATTTCTGTGTCTGAAACATACATTTGGGGATTTTTTTCACCTTAAAAACAGAAAAATTTAGGAAGTTGGAGAGATGGCTTAACAATTAAGAGCACTGCCTGCTCTGCTAGAGAACCTGGGTTCAATTTCCAGCACCTGCACGACAGCTCACAACCATCTATAACTCCAGTTCTAGGAGATCCAAAACTCTTTTTTTTTTTTTTTTTTGAGACAGGGTTTCTCTGTGTGGCTTTGGAGGCTGCTGGAACTCATTCTGTAGCCCAGGCTGGCCTTGAACTCATAGAGATCCTCCTGCCTCTGCCTCCTGACTGCTGGGATTAAAGGTGTGTGCCACCACCGCCCGGCTAGGGATCCAAAACTCTTACACAGACATACATGTAGGGAAAACATCAATGCACATAAAATAAAAATAATAAATTATTTTTAAAAATTGAAAAAGTTAGATTTGTTGTTGTTCTTTGGTTTCTATCCAAAACTCTTACACAGACATACATGTAGGGAAAACATCAATGCACAAAAAATAAAAATAATAAATTATTTTTAAAAATTGAAAAAGTTAGATTT
>CABHPR010151203.1:5297-15469 GCA_902168415.1 Peromyscus melanophrys | reverse complement strand
GAGAAATAAGAACCATCCTAAATAACAGATGATGGAAAAGAGATATTACTTGACATTGGTATTTTTAAATATCGTATTTACAATTGCTCTGAAAATATTCTTCAGTGCCATTGATGATACTAAGTGAGTGATGCCGGTGTCCATACATCACTTCTGAGAAGTTACCTCTCAATTCCTGGCTTCTCTACAACTATCTGTCAATTAGAAATTGGTGATTAACATTTTAAATATGATTTAACTTTCTTGACTTTGGGTAAGTTTGTGGGTCTATTTCAAAGAATTTTACCCAGGGAAAAGAGAGTGTGAAAGGGGAGCTCCACAATGCTCTGTTTAAACATACCCATGGGCTCAAACTCGCTACTGTCTGTTGAGAAGCTCCATGTAAGCAGGATAGGAGTCATTTTCCAAAATCTTATTTGCAGAAGATTTTCAAAGATACAAATTCAGACTATAGTGTGTGTGTGTGTGTGTGTGTGTGTGTGTGTGTGTGTGTGTGTGTATACTCTGTGTGTTTGTGGATTGTGTGGGAGTGGTGTGTATGTGTGATGCATGCACTTGAGAGTGAGAGTACTTTCAACTCTGGTCGCCCGTGGAGCAGACAGAACATGCTAATGGCTGTCTGTGTCCCTTTTTCACTCATTTTTTTTTCTCAAGACCTTTTCCCCCTGAGACAAGGAACTCTTAAGCCCCAGAACTAACTTCCACGGTTCTTATCTTTCAAAGAAGACCTGCATAGAGGGACATAGACTCTCTCTAACAGAGACAAAGATTTATCAGTCATCTCCACATTTTTATAAATACTGCTGGGCTACTGTGTAGTACCTCAGGTTCATGGTCCTTTCTGTCCATCTACTACCAAGGTGTACAAGAGTGTAAAGAACAAAAAAGTTAGTTGAATTTTACAAAGATTGGCATGATAACTCCTTCTCACTGATCACATTATGGTTCCACCCAAAAGCACTTCTGATACTATGGTTGAGTGTTTTCTTCCCACAAACTGGCTGTTCTCCAATTCTCCAGAAAGCCACTAAGTCTCTCTATCAATTAATTGATTTCTGACACTAACTACCTGGAGTTAGTATTACATGCCACAATTTTGGGCTCAGTTTCACAAATTGTCCTCCCTTCAGCTGTCAGTTTTATGTCCTATGACAAGAAGACTTCTGACACCTGGCTTACAAATTCATGGAATTGCCATAACCTCTTCCGGAGATTGTACAATGCATTAAAAAGGCTTAGAGATCTCAAAAGAAATGCCATCAAGTGATTATGAATTATGGAGATTGGCTATCCATTACAAGGTACACAAGGTGAGGTCCAGAATTGTGCAGAGTATAGGATCTTCTTTCCTGAGGCCCTCTTGGTCTGAAGGCCAATTCTCAAACCAGGGAAGCCCTTGAACTTCCTCAGAGAGGAATAGCTGGAGGTTTCTTCATATTGGCATAATTTGTTATTAACTCAGTTCTAAGCCTCTGATCAAGACATTACCTTGCTGGATGCCATATGCTGTTAAAGGTCTGGCCAAAAGTCCTCTCCTTGGAACAAAAGAGGCCCCTTTCAGTCTGGAGATTTTGATGGATTCAGATGCTGCTCCATGGAAGAGAAGACTCCGTGTGTCACTCTAGGCCTTGGAGAAATGGAATCATTTTCTACTGCTGATTCTGCAGAACTAAAGTTGTCCATTGACAATAACAGAGCATGGGAGAGAATTGCCACAGAGTTTTAAAGAAACACTGTTTGGCAAGATTGGTGTCTATAAATGACAAGACTGTAGGGTAGACAGCTGTATTTCCTGGTCTTCAGCAAGACACTTCCTAGACTACCAGTGCCCAGCTGAGCTAGAGCACGTGAGGGAGAAAGCTCTCCATCCTATTAAGCCAGATATTCCCCAAACTAGATATTTCCACTATTCAAGTGATGGTATTTAGTATATGACACAACATCAAAACACTGTATTATCTGGAAATAATGGGAAAATATTTAGGGGTAAGGGAAGAAGGAGTGAATGGGTTGGGCTTGGAGAACCATGTGGGGGAAAAGTAAATTGTTTTCTGATAATATGCTATTATATTTGGACCATTCAATGTAATGAGTAGAGTTGCTGAAAAGACTCATCCGTAGCACATGAACAGATGCTGGCTGGACATTTACAGGAGAGGCAGGCAAAAAATATATGAGACATTAACATCACTGACTTAAATTTAACTTTAGAATGTGTTTGCCCTCCAAACTGTGTCTCTCTCTCTTGCCATTTTTGCCCCCGCCCCTCATTTTTTTTTGTACACCCAAGCTCCAGTTCCTTTATTCAACTTAGTCCTGGGACAAAGCTACAGAGATGCAAATGGAGACAGACAAATGGAGACAGACAAGTAGGAAAAACCGTCCTTCTGAATGTCACTTAAGTCTTTCAAGCCTTTGTGAAAAGAACAAGTCAATGTTTTTTTCTCTATTCCCACAAATCCCCAACTTTTCCTGTTTTTTTTTCTGTTTGTTTACAAAGAATTACCATTTAAAAGAAAGAAACCGCCAACCTGTTTGTTTCTAATCTTTTATTTTCTGCTTATCTCGCAGCGAGTCACACCCCAAAGAGAGGGTGAAGCAATATTTATTTGCTTAATCAGCAGCTTGCTTCTTCTCAGGTTCATGACTTCCTTGGGGTTAGTGTCCATCCTGGATCATAAGCATACAGTCATCTTTCTAACAGCCACTGGCTGTATAATCTCCCACGCATTTTCTGTGTAAGATGCAGAATTCCCAAAGTGCTTTTGTTTGTTTGTTTGTTTCTTGTTTTGTTTTGTTTTTCAAGACAGGGTTTCTATGTGTACCTTTTGGAGCCTGTGCTGGAGCTCACTCTGTAGACCAGGCTGGTCTCGAACTCACAGAGATCCACCTGCCTCTGCCTCCCAAGTGCTGGGATTAAAGGCGTGTGCCAAAGCCACCTGGCTTAGGTGTTGTTTTATTAAGTCCATCAGGTCATCAAGCACAACTTCACACCAGACTTGCCTGTGCTAAACTATTTCTCATAACGTCATTGCTATACAAGAACGAGTCTGAATTGTGGATGACGATTTTTATACATTATTACTCACAATGATTTAGAAAAGCATGACGACTTTCCCATCTGCAACCAGGTAAAGGTGAGCTCTAAGAGGGAATGGATTTGTGAGACTCTCTTGGAAAAAGTGATTGCTAAATGATGTTGCAGAATAAAAATACAAAGCTATGCGCTTGTAGCATGAACAAAGTATTGGCTCAGTCTGCCTTCTGTGTCTCTACAAGACTTACGGAAATAAATTATACTTTTTGCCATTGTGTTTCTCTTTTGATTCCTCCCTGTCAGCTGTCATACCTCTGGTATTGTGTATCAAGAAATTCAATTCCATTTCCAACTCATTGCCTGGCTTTTCCCAATTGTGCTTATCATTGTCTCGGCCCATTTGCAAAGGAAGTGCCAGGCAGCTGATGAAGGCCACAGTGCTATGGCTGCCTTGTTGTGCTTCCTCTTGTGCCCCAGTGTTGTCTTCATTACGTTAGTTTCCCTATTTCTTAAGGTCATCTTTTACTGGATTTTTTTGTTTGTTTGTTTTACTGCACTTTGTGATCTGAAAGGATGATGAGAATGTAAAAATTGCAGTCTACAAAATTAGTTTTACTTGTGTGTTAATTTTTCTCAGGAAATCTTTTTTTATCTAATTTTTAAAAAGTTAGTGGAATTATTCTATTTCCCCTTCCCAGGGAAAACCATGCATCTCTCTTTGGGTCCTCCTGGTTACATGGCTAGGAGAGATTTGGGTAAATTGAAGACAGAGGGGAGGGGAATGGAGGTATGAGAACATGAGGGATCAGGTTCGGTAACTGGGGGCAGGATGGACAAGGAGAATAATGAAAGAGGTATCATGATGGTGGTAATTTGGGGGTTAGGGAGAAACCTGGTACCAGAGAAACTCCCAAGAATCCACAAGGATGACCTTAGCTAAGATTCCTAACAATAGTAGAGAGGGTGCCTGAACTAGCCTTCTCTTGTAATCAGATTGGTGATAATCCTCATTGTCATCAGAGAGCCTTCATCCAGTAACCAATGGAAGCAGATGTAGAGATCTGCAGGCAAGCACTGGGCTGAGCTCTGGGAGCCCGGCTGAAGAAAGAGAAGAAGGATATGTAGAAGCCAGGGGTTCAAGGTCATGACAAGGGAAGCCACAGAGACAGCTGACCTGAGCTCCTGGGAGCTCACCAACTATGTTAGGGAGCCTGCATGGGACCTACCTAGGCCCTGTGCTTTTGTGTGACAGTTGTGTAGCTTGGTCTGTTTGTAGGGCTCTTAGCAGTGGGATCAGGACCTGTTCCTGGTACTCAATCTGGCTTTTGAGAACCCAATCCCCAGGCTGGGTTGCCTTGCCCAATCTAGATGCAGGGGGAGGCCCTTGATCCTGCCTCAGCTTGATGTCCCATGCTTTGTTGACTTTCATGGAAGGCCTGCCCCTTTCTCAATGGAGACAGGAGGAGTGGATGGGGTAGGGTAGAAGGGAAATGGAGGCAGGGAATGGGAGGAGAGAAGGGAGGGCAAACTGTGGTCACTATGTAAAATAAATGAAAAAAATTTAATAAAAAAGTTAATGGAACTGAAGTCACTGGTAATAAACCAACAAAATTTTCTTGTGTTTTAAATCATGAGAATATTTCCAGGTGCAATTTCTAACTTTAGTAGTTGCATTTGTTATTCATTTGCTAGATTTAAAAAAATACATATTATCATTACTATGATGATGATGATATGTGCCCCTGTGTGTGTTTGTGTGTGTGTATGAGTGCCCCTTTGCACATATGGAAGTCAAAGAATTGTCTATCCTTTGGGCTCCAGGGACTGATGTCAGTTCATCATGGTTTCCAAGCAAGCACTCTTACTTGAGAAGCCATCTGAGAAGTTCCTGCGTTTCTTTTGAATTTCAAAGGATGTCCAAAGGATACATGCAGGAGACAGTCGCTTTCAGAGACTCTGGGATATTTCGGGAACTATGTGAAAGTCCATGCAAGCGATGGGAGATGAGGAAAGGGTTGTCCCGCCGACGTTGTTTCCTCTTCGGTGCTTGCATTCTTTCCTCTTCCTTCTCCATCTTTTCTATTGTATCATTGCACATCTTGCAATTCATTGGCTATCCAGACATTGTCAGTAGACAAAACAAGTTAGACAACATAATTTAATTAACTTTTGGAATATAATCACTTCTATATATAATTTCTATCTCCAAATGAAAGGACTGAGATGCAACCAGTGGACCCACGAAGTTGTGCATGATCCCTGTACGGTAAATGCTAAGACCATAAGGCTAAAAAGAGCCTGTTGGAGCTGAAGACTGGCAATTACTAAAAGCCTTTCATTTTATCTAAGTGGTGAATAAACAAAGTTCTCATGCAGGATGACTCTGGAAAAATGTAGAGGTCTTACATGTGCAGTATAAGCTATAGAGTTCTAATATTCAGCAAGACATTCAGGAATCAAGACTTCTTTTAGAAGGGAAAATGATCCATAATTCAATTGTGCACTTGTTTAATATCTTGTGGGAGAGTCTGCTGCATGAAAAAAAAAAGATGAAGAAAATTCTTCCTTTAGTGAAATTATGATCTAGGAATTGTGTAATATAATTGGTCAATAAAGGCAACCGCAGGTCTCATGTAGAACATAATAAAAACATCATTGAAGGGCAGCCAAAGAATTTTCTATTCAGGCCTTGGACCTGTGTATGAGTCAGCCTGCACTCCAACACTTACCTGAGACATCTCTATCAACCTACAAGGTAATCCCTAGCCTGGTAAGAAGTGTCTTCTCTTTTTAGAAGCAGTTAAGTAGCATCTCAGTTTTAGTTCTGGATATATTTGTCATTCAAATAATGTTGTATATAATTAGTAGTTACTATAGAGTTATTTAACATTGAAGTTAAACTTAGGTACAGTAGTGTTGGGGGATGAACATGGGAAATTGGTAACTATATTGTATGTTTTATTATTAAAGCAAAATATGACACAGAAGCAGAATTCATGGAGTTAAATCTGCAATAGGAGATTTTAGAACCAAACATTATGTAATATATTCACATGCAAATATTGCATATATGTATATACATATATGAATATATGGAGAGGGATTCATATGTAAAACTATTCCAAATTCAGGATATAATTATCAGAATTAGGATCAGCTTTGTTATTCAGACAGATATAATGTGTGCAGGCATGCATAGAATCTGGAGGTTACACACATAGTCTGGTCACTCAGCAGTGGCAAGCCATTTCTTCTGTCTGATTGAGTGAATGTCTTAAGCTTTTGTTTGTATATGTAGTAAGGAGGGGTATGACAATAACTAACTACACGGCAGAATCATGGTGAGAATAAGTGTGTTATCACAAAGCTCTTCCATTCACTGCTGCCTTCTTGGCTAGAATTTCTTCTCCTAACACACACCATGCACCAACTATTCTATGTTCGTCACAGTCATATTAAACATGCTTCCTGCTTCTCATGTCAAGCTCTTGGCCCCTTGATTCTGTTCATCCAGAGAACTGCCTGCCACATTCTTTCAAATCTCCTCTCAGATCATCAGAGAAGGCTTTTGTGGCCAGTCCATCTGGATATGGATCCATTTTTTCACCTACTATGCTGGGGTTTAGTTCTAGTTCACTTTAACTGGAATTGTGCTATATTCATTCTCTTTTTAGCTGATTTAGCTGTCTTTCCATCATTTGAACATGAACTCCACATAGAGCTGGGGATGTCACAGTTGGGAAAACGTTTGCTTTGTAAAAACACCAGAACTGTAGTTCATTCTCTAGAGTCCATGTGAAAAACCCAGGTTGTTGGAGCATCTTTGCTGGCACTTGGGAGGAAGAGACAGATGGGTCCCCAGGACTCACTGGCCAGACAGTTTAGTCTAAATAGTGATGTTAGAACAGGGGAAGAAGCTGTCTCAGAAAACAAGATGGCTGACTCCTGACACCTGACACCTGAGAGGTTTAGTTGTAGTATCTGTGTGCATATGCATGTATACTACACACACACACACACACACACACACACACACACACACACACACACGGGGAGGGAGACAGAAATGGGAGTGCAAAAAACTACAAAGAAAGAAAACTTCAAGGACAGGAAACTTTGCTGTTTGTTCATATTTTTTTGCAGCATCTGTATAGTGCCTGGAAATAACTGACACTAAGTCTGATGCATGTTGGAACAAAAAAGTAATTGTTTATGAATCCCTTGGGATAATTCTCTAACAAAAAATGACTCAAAATGTGACTCTAAACTTGTGATCAGTTTATTATTATAAATTGATGCACACTGTGCTGAATCACAGTGTGCATACAGCATTTGATAATTTCTACAACATTCTCTTCTTTATCTTTTCCTCTGTATTCTACTGTGGAGTTTGTTTGTTTGTTCCAAAGCAGTCCATTGAATCAATATGTTGACTTGGATTTCATTTACCTTTTAATTTTTTCTGTGTATGGGTGTTTTGTATGCATCCATATCCTTGTACTATGTGCATGTCAAGTACATACAGAAGCCCCAAGAGGGCATCAAATCCCCTGCAATTTGTGTTACAGACAGATGCAAGCTTCCATGTAGGTCCTTGGAATCAAATCAGAGTCCTCTGGAAGAGCAGCTAGTGCTCTAAACTCCTGATCCATCTTCTCAGTTTGGAAAAAGTATTTTCCTTCAGAGAATGAATGCATCTGGTTCTGATTTCTTTTAAGGCAAATGTGTGGCAGCTCTTTTGAATTCTCAGCTTTTTGTTCCTGGTATTGTTTCTAATTAATAAGACCAATTGGAGCCCAAATTCTTCTACCTATTGGTAAAATACAGCACGGAAAATTGTATAGTTGCTCTAGAAATTACATATTTTGCTTTGTTGTTCTGCTAGTCTATAGTCATCATTAATCTGATGTATGAAAAACTTACACAACTATGAGGGGAAAAGTCTGCATGGTTCATCAGTATAACCTTCTACCATAATAGCAAGATGTTTGGATTGTATTAATGAAATACATAGTTAAATACTTTGGTTGGTATTTAAAATTAGACTTTCCTTTATTTTTTCTAACAGGTCCTTTCATGTGTCTAAAATTTCTTGCTCCCATTAGTAATTTGACTTTTTAAAGCTTTGACATTGTCAAATGATTTTATGACCTTTATTCAGGTCCTACTAATCTAGCTTTATAGTGTGCTTGGCTGTAATTTCTTTTTAAATATTTTATGTATTAATTTTAGCATATTAATTCTCTATTATCTGAAAAAATAAAGAAAGTGAGGAAGAGATATTTCCTATTCCTCTTCCTACATTCTGAGGCCGTGTATTTTCTTCATGTGTTCTGCTATGTTGCCCACTACCAGTTTGGAACTCCTACAAATGCCTAGACAAGGCTTTCAAAGATGTAAATATGCAAACTTGATTTTAGGTTTTCCTTACTCTGTTCATTTCTTTGCTCTGGCCTACAGTAGCAGTAACTTCATCATATTATTGACCTTCTATCCATGAAACTTGGTGGTGAAACCAACATTTCAGAGGCCATTCAACAGTTGGGATACTGAGAGTCTAGTCCTTAGCAAATTTGTGTTTCTATGACCATCAGACAAGTGGTATCTCGTCACAATGAAATTGTGACCAAGAGTGGGTATTCCTTGAATTCCGCAAACTCCAGACTCTGTCTGCTCCAGTCTTCCTGAAGGCTCCATGCATGGTGAACTTACCTATTTCTGCTCATTACATTTGCTATGCTGTCCAGCTGCTCTGGTTTCTCTCATGCTCTCACTTTGGAAGGTGTGCGCATTGATTATACTTGCTCCTATTTCTTCTGTGAAAGGGATTTTTTTCATCAAGAGCATCTTGGTCTCATGTATCCCTAACACCTCAGTTCGGGATTCATGCATCTCACCTCCTGACACCTCTGAGCTCCTCCTAGTTATCATTCTCTTTGAGTTAGGTGTTTCTGACCCTTCCTGCCATTGCTGTGCACAGATCTGACTGCACTTTAATATAGCTGATAATAGACAATTTCCTGAATTCTGTTTGTGACATTTGCAAATCAAATCATGACTTGCCATGATTTAACTATTAGTCGTGTCTCTGACATTATTTCTACCTTTGGAATGTGTAAGGAACTACAATGGGATAAGTGAATTTTTTCATATAACTGACTCTGGGCTTTTGGGGAAAGAATTGTGCTTTTTGATCATCTGAACAAAACTTTGGGGTCAAAGGGCAGAACGATGACCTTTTTGTCCTTGATGTTTGAGCTGTCATCTTCATGGGGACTCTTGGTAAGCCTGTGGACAGCATGATATCATGCTGACTGAGATGACAATTTTGTATTAGCTTCTCTTTTGTTTGTTGATGGTGTCTACAGCCAACACAGAGCAGAGGACTCTAACATTTCACTCTGCTTTGGAGGAGGGAAAATGAAATTGCCCCATGATTTTCAAGGATGTCGGCATTAGAGTTCAACTCTCTCACCCAAGAAAAAACCCCAGAATGAGATTTCAAGATATGACAATTGAGAAGATATTTCTAGGAGTGAGGATGACACATGGGAAGAAAGGACAAATAGATTTGTGACCCAGAGTCATGCAGACCTAACTCCTCAGGAGGTGCAGATGCTATTACTAGCAGATTTCAGAGATATCACTGCAAGGGCATGGCATTTCTATGTCTTTGATGAGATCCAACTCAATGGTGCCTCTCTCTATGCAAGTGAAGGAGCTTCATTTTACAGAGGGGCCAGGATGTGGGTCGGAGGAGACATCAACTTGCAACCGGTGAATGTGATTGTGAAGGAATCCCAGGATGGTGGGGAGTGCAAGAAATGTGCTTGTAACAGGTTGCCCATGCTCCTATGGGAAAGATTCTGCTTAGAATTCTGGCTCAAGCAAAGCAGGTGACAGGAACTGTGTGCCTCAAGCACTTGTGGAAAAATGGTGTGTTGTCTGTAGAAGACTTAGAGCAAAATAATGTAAAATAGTCTAACAACAGTCTGCTCCTTACCATGCACCAACTGTTCATATACCTGATACTGATAACTTATTCCACACCTTGCCCTTGGTGTATGTGCACACAGATATATGTAAACAGAGAGAGAGAGAGAGAGAGAGAGAGAGAGAGAGAGAGAGAGAGAGA
>CABHPR010151202.1:57084-74337 GCA_902168415.1 Peromyscus melanophrys | reverse complement strand
TTATTATTATTATTATTATTATTATTAAATAAGTCTGAGAAGTAATTATAAGATGTATATTTATTTAACCAGTAATCAAGAATAAATAATTATTAACATAATTTTAGTAGTTTATACTACACTGTTTTATTCTATCTAGCAATATTGGTTTGTTCCATATGAATAAAATTATTCTGTGTTGGTCTCTTGTCAGTCAATAGGTTATCTTAGTACATTATGCTACTGTATACAAGTATGTCTATTGAAAACATAACAGACATTTATAACCTCAATGATATGGAAGCAAAAAACAAAACAAAACAACAAAAAATTCAAGGCCCTTGAAAGTTTAGTATCTGCTGAAGGGAATCTTCTTTTCTTCCAATGTGACCAATAGTAGCTCATTCTCTGGATGGGACTACATGGAGTACACCAGGTGAAATGTAGAAGGAAAAAAGTATGTATGCTGATTCTCTTGGTCGCTTTATAACAAACCAGTCTATCTATGGAGACAGAGTCCACATTACTTAATCAGTTCCAATAAAGGTTTCATGTGTCAGCACAATCACATGGACATTTATGTATCAATACATGAATTTTGAGATACGTTCAGACTATAATAAAACTCAAGATTCAAATTCTTCACTTATAGGATTAAGTACTGATAGAATTTTCCACTCAATTATATATATATATGTATATATATATGAAAAATAGTTGATCCTTAGTTTCAAAAATTAAAATATAATATAGTTTAACACACTTACATTTCAATGTGCAAATAGGATATTCATTGACCTGCTTAAATATATCTTTGTTTTGTTTGTTTTGGCTCCATAGACACTTTACACAACATTGATATCCCTTTATCAGTTCCCATGTGAGTTTGAGTGATAATGAAAATATTTATGCTCAGCAATCATTAAGTTCAATATCATCACAGAGCAAAGTAAAAGAGCTTACTCAAAATTAAAGTCATTAAATTCATATATCTTATTTAATAAAGTTATTTCCCATCTGGATATGGATTAATAATTATAAAAACTCATTACATGTCTAATAGCATATAGAAATTAAATATATAAATTTTCATCTAGGTTAAGAAAAGAACAGAAGAGTTCAAGGAAATTTTTTAATTAGATTACAATGAAGCTAATAGTATAAAATCATGTTTGGTTTAATATAGAAACAATTATGCATAGAAATATATGCAGATAAACTCAGAATATCCTTGTGTATTTCTTTTTTGCATGTTCTGTTAGGGAAGCGGGTCTAGAATTAAAAACAAGTAATAAGATGTCAAGATAATAAAATATCTTTTTAAACATATAAGAATCAAGAATAGTACACAATAAACATACATAATTAAACTAAAATTTTGGGGACGTAAATCATAAGGTAAACAAAAATATTAACTATCTATTCATATTTGTATTCATATAATCATATTAGTTAGTATTAAATTGAAATATTCTACAATTGAGGAAGACAGGGAGAAATATAAAGAGGAAGTGGAAAGATCGTAAGAGCCAAAGAATCATGAAGTCAGCTGTGAGAATGTTTCCATGTCTCTTATAAATGAGAGTAAGCTACACCCTTGACATCTCAACAATGTGGCTGCCTAAATAAGACCTGAAGGAACAGCTTTGTTTGAGAGTATAATTGTCTATGTATATTTGTCTACAATCACTCCAATTACAATTACTTGACTGTAGCCATACCTTTGAGTTTTTGAGCTCCCAGCATGGTGAATCTTACTTCTGCCCCTGATGAAAACACCAAGATTGTTGTTTACTGATGTAAAAGCTCCCTCATAAGCCAAAACATTAAGCAGCAACTGCAAAAGGGGTAACTATTCAACTATATATTAAAATACCAATAATTTAATTATGTTAATTTATCATCTAATTATTAATTTTTTAAAAAAAATCATACAATTCCAACGCTATTAAAAAAAGTTGCACCAAAGAACAATGCAAGTTTTTAAAAGACATCTGATGGATCTTAGTATTTATGCAGTAGGGATTCATGCATAAAAACATACATCACACACACTGACACAGAAATTCAGGCACACACAAAAATACACATACTTACATACAAAATATTCAAATATATAACTAAATTTTTTAAAAGAGAAGTGATACTTTTAAACCAATCTAACTATTCCAAGAACTAAATTATTTACTTCATGCTTCTAAACCAGTACCTCACTATAACTCCACCAGCCAGTATTTCATCATTCATGACAAATATTTTATACAATTGAGAAGCAGAAGTAAGAAGTATATATTATTTAAAGTTGGAAGACAGAGCAATAAAATAGTGTTTCTTTCTTTCTTAAAATATTTTTCCACTTTTATGAGACATTCATACTATTATTCTAGATAAATTTATTTCATGGATCTAATATGTCAGTAAAAGCAATAACTATGTTTTTAACTGATCAGTATTTCAAAAGTTAGCTCTATTTGACATTAATTGATAGAAAATGAATTAAGTGTCTGTGTTTGTTTTTGAATTATTGTCCAAAGTGAACCACTATTTATAGAGATGTTTGAGTGCCACACTGCATGGTACACTTCTCAATTATGGAAACTGAGAGGAAGCTCAGTGACTTCTTCCAGATGATAGAAAATATTCAGACATTAGTTTAAGAACTAAAACAGAAGCAAAATGTGCCTGAATATGAATCTTAAATCTTATAAAAAAGATTTAATTTTATTTTTCCACAACATAATTTAATTAATATTTGGGAATTTCATACAATGCACCACGATCTCACTCCCCTCCCACACTTCCAGGTCTACCCTCCCAACCTTGCCCCCCCCTCGAAAAAACAAACAAACAAACCCAAAACAAGTTCCAATTGTGCTGTCTGTATACTCATTGGAGCATGGTCAGACTCCCAGTGGCCAGCTCTTTAAAGAGAACTAAGTCCTTCCCCATTTCTGCTCTCCCCCAACTCCCCACTCCTCCACGCCTCCACCTTCCTACATCCCCCACCCTCTAACCCTTCACCATCCACACCACCAGAAGCCATCAACTGTGAAGAGCTACACTTCAGTATCTTTATCACACTTTTTAAGGACTCTCTAATAGCTTCATGTCTGGACTGTTTCTTTTTGTCTGTGTGGGGTAGGCTGGCACAGAAACCTTCAATGTCTCTCATTCTCAGTTAGAAGTCGGTCATCATTGATACCGTTGCAAGAGATGCCTCTCTGTTCATAGCAGCCCAGATCATGGACATCAACATGGATTTCAGTGGCCTCATGGATCATAGATTTCAATGTGGTTTCTGTTTGCAGCTCTGGTCTTAGATATCAACATAGTTTCCAGTGGCAATACAGATCATGGACACAACATGGTTTCCAGCAGTAACATGGATTAAGGAAATCTTGAGGAGACTTAACCTAGAATAAACTATTCTTCAACTTGTGTATCTTTTTGATGCTCAGAGTAAGGGTGATCCTATGGTTCAGCATGCCCAGAGTTAGAACTTTCACAAGCTCCAGGCTGCTCTATACCACCCTGCCTTCTGTGCTGGTAACCTAGCTGGTACCCTGGACATGACCATCATGTAGGCACCCCACCCCATGATTTCCTTCCCCCAGCAAGGTGAGCAGCCCAGAATCCTATTGGGCAGGAATGGGGGCTATTCTTATTCAAACCATCACACATGCAATCCCATAAATAAGTGGATACACATAAGAAATCTTTAAAGTACTCCATTATTATAGTGGCTGACTCTCATAGCTATGCAAAGGGGCCAATGAGAAAAACAGAAAAATATTCTTTACCACAGAAGCTCCAATATTTACCTTCCTGCACATTATCAAAGTATAGAGTTTCTGGGTTTTTTTGTTGTTGTTTGTTTGGGGTGTGTGTGTGTGTGTGTGTGTGTGTGTGTGTGTGTGAGAGAGAGAGAGAGAGAGAGAGAGAGAGAGAGAGAGAGAGAGAGAGAGAGAGAGAGAGAGAGAGACTAGTTACATTGCCTCCATATATTTTAATCCTAAATAGCTTTGACTGCATGCTTTCCTAGGGATAAAATGCCCTTTCATGAAATCTCCAGTGTCTTCCATTTATTTCCTATTGGAATTTGGAGAGATATTTGTGTTGTATAAAATCTAATAATCTGAGGGACCAGTGATTTGCTGCTTTACAACAGAGAGTGAACATATTACATTTCAAATTCTTCTGACACCCCATTTAAGTTGTTAAAAATCTATTCAAGACAGATTTATATTTGGTAATATATTTATATTTGGTAATGGAATCTTTCATTTCTGCTAATTATGATTGTTAAATGGTTTGCACACTTCCCCTTGTAAATTTAATCTTTTAAAATTTACGGATACAGATAATTTGCATGGAGAAATGTTGCGGTAGCACCTGTGCTACCGCCACCCGTTCACCATGTCCGAGCTAGGGGCTGTGGATTAAAAAATAGAGACAAGAAACAGCGAGTCATTGCCACAGCAGAATGCTGAATGCTGTTTATTGAAGGAGGGAGAAAACCTTAAATACAGGTTTACAGCACAATGGAGGATCCCCGGAGGGCAGAAGTTCGCCAACCAATGTTCTACATTCTTGCCTCTAAGCTGTTTACACCAAATGCAGGATACACAAACAAATAACCTCCAGTGAGCATTCAGTAAGAAGGAAATCAGCAGGGAATCAGCATAGGGAGGACATCTGGTCAAGGTCGGCAAGCAGGCAACAGTTTACTCAATATGAGAAGGCCAGGGCCCACAGAGAAACAAATACCCAAATGTACATTTGCAAATAATTGCAGGGAAGAATTTTTTAAGGACAAAAATATTTAAAGACAACATTCTATCTATTAATTAATTAGTGAATTATTCTCCTTATCACTAGCACATAAGTTGATGGTATATCAGTTTATCCATAATTATTTATAAGTATGGTCATGGCATGTCTACAGCATTTATCAATTCACCTGCAGAAATTAGAACCAATATTGCTATTAAAATATTCTTGCCGGGCAGTGGTGGTGTACATCTTTAATCCCAGCACTTGGGAGGTAGAGGCAGGTGGATCTTTGTGAGTTCAAAGCTAGCCTGGTCTACAAAGCAAGTTCCAGGAAAGGCGCAAAGCTACACAGAGAAACCCTGTCTCGAAAAACCATATATATATATATATATATATATATATATATATATATATATATATATTCTTTACAGTCAGAAAATAAGTGAAATAGTAAAAATTCCTAAAGTGAAAGTACCTGATATCACATTACAGCTGTAGTTGAGTGGGAGAGCTTTTGCCTACCATCCATGAGGTCTTGGATTTAATCCTGAGTACCGATAAATACAATAAAACTAAACAAAATCGAAACAGGCAATTTGAGGGCTTGGGAGATTACTCATTGGCAAATTCTTTTGTCTGGAATTAAGAGCAGATTTCACCATTTGGATTCCCATTCCCCCACATAAAACCTGGTGGTTGTGGTCATTAACTGTAATTTCAGCTCTCATAAGGTAGAGAACGGAGATTTGCTAGAAATGTGGTTAACTAGACTGCCAGAGTCAGTTAACTCACAGTTCAGCAGCAATAGCCCTTGTCTCAGCAAATAAAGAGGAAAGCAGCAAATAAAGATGTTACTCCAAGTCTGCTTGTGGCCTCCATATGCACACACACACATACACACACACACACACACACACACACACACACACACACACACACACGCACACACTCATGTATAGATGGATCCATACACATGGATCCACACAAATGTACACTGGTACCCACACATGTGAACACACATATAGCAATACACATCATATAAATGTACACATGCAAAACAATTATAAGAGAACATGAAAGATTAGAGATGATTAATATATCAGTATTATTAATATTATACAATTGTCACTGCACCCTTTATATTAGAAATAGAAACTTAAGGTGAATGTTTCTTCTGCATTTTCAAGTCTTTTGTTTCACAATCATAAGAGTTGCATGTTCCATTGTAGTGGAAAATATTAAGTGCTAAGAAGTTTCCAGTATGATTAAATAATTTATTTTATTTTGTCTTTTTCCTAAAATTGAAAATAACTTTTTTATCACATAATATACCTAATCATGGCTTCCTATCCTTCACTCCTCAAGTTCCTACCCATCTCCTCTCCCATCTGGTTCTACTATCTTTATGTCTTTCATAAGAAGTCAGGCTACCAAGGGATAATAATTCAATAAAATGTAATATAAAAAGATATAAACTAACAACTTGTAACAGGAAAAAAAAATAGTCCAAGAGAAGGCACAAAAAACAGACACAAATTTAGAAACTAGCAGTTCACATACTCAATAGCATAAACTCTAAACTGAAAAGTCATTACATATTTATTGAACAGAACTTTAGGTTAAAAAGACAGAATATCTCCCACTATCAGTGACTGAGGGTCAATATGTGATTTAAGCTATAGTAATGCTTCTTTTATGAACTTGTGTTTGGTGCATGGATGTCAAGAATTTCCATGCCCTCTTCATACATTTCGGCTTTGGTAAGTATGCGGTGTCCTTCGGTATCACTTCTGATTAGTTTTGGTTTGAAGTCTAATTTGTCAGATGTTAAAATGGCTGCATCAGCATGCTTCTCAGGTCCTTTGGCTTCAAATACCTTTTTCTATCTTTTTACCCCAAGGTGATGTCTATCTTTGATGTTAAGGTGTGTTTCAAGGATGCAACAGAAAGGTAGATCCTGTTTCACATCCATTCTGTTAGTCTGTTTCTGTTTATTGGGGAATTGAGATCACTGATGTTGAGAGATACCAATGTATAGTCTTTGTTGATATCTCTTATTTTGTTGTTTGTTGTTGTTGTTGTTGTGGTGGTGGTGGTGGTAGTGGTGGAAGAGGAAGTGGTGGTGGGTGTGTGTTTCCACTATTTTGATTGCTTCTCTGGGGTTGTTTATTAATTGTATTTTCTTAGATGTGGTTCTGTGGTTAACCTCTTTTGGTGGAGTTTTCCTTTAGCACATTCTGTAGGGCTGAGTGTGTAAATTGATATTGCTTAAAATCAGTTTTTTTTTTTTATCATAGATTGTCTTATTTTCTCCAGTGCTGTGATTGAGAATTTTTTCTGGGTATAATATTCTGGGCGGGCATCATGTTGAAGTAAAGCCTGTAGAACATCTGCTCAGGCACTATTGGAGGTTCAAGTCTCCACTTTGAAGTCAGCTTCAATTCTCATAGGGATGCTTTTATATTTTGCTTGGTCTTTTTCCCTTCCAGCTTTCAATATTTTTCTTTGTTTTGTATATCTAGCGTTTTGATTATCATTGGCCGAAGAGAATTTCTTTCTGGTCCAATATATTTGGTGTTCTGTATGCTTCTTGTACCTTGATATGCATAGCCTTCATTAGGTTAGGATATTTTTCTTCGATAATTTTGATGAAAATATTTTCTGTGCCTTTTACCTGGGTGTCTTCCCATTCCTCTATTTTTATTATTCTTAAATTTTCCCTTTTCATGGTGTCCCAGGTTTCCTGGATGTTCTGTGCCATGAGTTCTAGAGGTTTTAGATTTGAGATTTTCTTTGACCAATGATCCATTTCTTCTACTGTGTGTTCAGTGCCTGAGATCTGTCTTCCATCACTTTCATTCACCAACAGAATGAAACAGTTAAATATTTAGAGATACCTATGTAATTTTAAGAAATTCTATAAAATATTCCCCCAAAACATTTGATTTTCTGGTTGAAAACATGAACTATGGACAATTATTCAAAGATTTTTGTTAGTTATTTAATAATAGTGATACTGAAGACTAAATTATTTATTTTCCCATACCTCCTTTTAGTTAAAACTTACCTAATGGCTGAGGAGTTTGTCAGTGAAATCACACTATGTCTACATTGTTTGTAAACAAAGGACAGCCGTGGGCAGAGGCTGCTAGCTTGGTTTGCACTCTCATGGACTTTCACCCTCACTAGTTATGTTTTGCCATACACTGAATCCAGTGGGTTTACATAATGATATATGCCTGTCATTCCAATTAGCATGGCTACTTTTCCATGAGCTTGGAATTTTTAAAAACTTAAGCAAAACACAGGTCAACATATATGTGTTTTGATTAGTATTCCCATTGTAATCATGTAAATGTTTTTCAAGAAAAAATTTATGCATGGTAAACCATTTCAGATACAGTATCTTGTGAGGGGAGGATGACCTCAAGCTGCTGACTCTTATGAAGGATGGGGTGATAGATAATTGCTACAACACACAGATTATGCAGTGCTGGGATGCAACACAGTATTTGTCATTAGTCAAATACTCTACCAACTGAAGCAAGTGCCCACATATCTGCCTTTGTTTTTTAATATAGCATAATGATTAACACCAAATGTGTAAGCAAGTTTTTAGAGTATAACATGTACTTTTTTTTTTTTTTTACCAAATGTATCAAGTCTAGTATATGATACTATCTGGTTAAGATAGATACAGTTTTTCAAAGACTTTTGTCAGTAAAGCTAAACTTGAAGTGAAAACTACCTCATTATTTAAAGTATAACCTATGAAACTTTGATTATAATTCCTCCATCTCCATTTATATTTTGGAGGTTTCTAATTAGGTAAGTGATGTGAAACCATAAAAGTGAAATGCAGTAGTAAGTTTCTATCAGGACTGTTTTAATCCAACAGGAAGACACCTTCAATCTTCCCACATCATAACACAATGCTCCTGCATTCCTAAGTAAGACTCAAGCAAAGACAAAAGAGATTGCCTGCTTTATAGACTGATTGCTTCCTGATAACTTTGTAATATTAGTTAACAGTTACTTTTTGAAAGAACAGCAAAAATAGAAATTAGAGTAACAATCCTAATAACCAATGTGTACTTAGGGAATGCAAGCCAAAAGATCAGCAAATACTATTCTTAAGTTCAATATCTGTGAGACAAAAAGTAAACAGGAACCACCTAACGCAAGTTTCAGTGTATAATATTGAAATTAAGAATTACCCAAATTGCAGTTATAATTATATTAATTTCTTCAAAAGTCTTAGAACAAAAATTAGCTATTTATTCTTTCCACATATTTTTCTCAAGCTGACCCTATATATTTTGTAAACTTTTCAAAAAGTATGCAATATCAAAGTACACTAATTGTAAGACCTAGAAACTATATTTTAATATAATCAAGTCTGAGCTAATCTGAAAACAAACATTAAAGATTTTTTTCCTTAATTTCCTTATGCTAAAGAAAATGTATAGTTTTAATTAATCTTTATAATTTAAAATAACATCTTGGATTGATTCAATATGTACAATATGTACATACATTCTATAGTTTTTAAGTCAGGTTAAATATATGTGTTTTAGTTTTTCACTTTTTATAGTGATAACTTCTGCTCTTGGTATATACAATATAGAGAAAGAATGTGCATGAGAAATGATGTTTTATAAATATTAATATATTCTTTTAATTTTATATTTAGAATATATGTGATACATAAACTACTAATTTTCTCAGATTAAATGATCCTTTCTTTAGTGTGAAGGATTTCCTCTCTAATGAAGCATTGGCTACAGTTGCAATATGATTGATACAGATAAATCAGACTAGATATGCACCAAATGTATTCTAAATGTCTAAAACCAATAACATTGTAAATAGTTTCTTATCTCTACCAATATATAGGCACACGTGGTAAGAAATGATCATGTTTAACAATACACTTGTATTTTAAAGTTTATGCCTAACAATCTTATGCTATTTGCTCCAAACAATTAAATGTTGGCTTGACTAGAATTCTAAATCTTAACCTACAGATTTCGGTTACTAAGAACATATAAGACAATAGTCCTTTGTGTGAAGATTGTTTATTTTACTCTGTTCTCTTTTGACAGTTAAAAGCAAAATATAATTTTGAAGCTTGAAGATAATGGAAATCATGAGAATAACAATTATTTTAAAGCAAAGAATTGATTGTAGTTATATGACTATTTGAGAGAAAAATAGTGATACAGCAGAGACTTGCTAGTTATTTTACATAAAAAGCAACAATTTCGTCAAAAAAATAATTCCTTCTTGTCTTTCTAGGTGAAAAAAAAATTATTTAACTCTTAACAACTTTTCCTGATTTGTTCATTAACTATTATACTCAGCAGAATTATTTATATTTACCTTTAGGATATGTTTTACATCAACTTCTACTTTCAGGTATAATTACAAAATTAACCAATTGAATTTTAAATATCTGTTGGGACTTGCATATTTTATTATTATTATTATTATTTTCTTCCTAATATGTCATTTGCACAACATACTTAGGATAGCTTCAATTTAATAGAATTATTTTGTTTCAATTACAAATGCTGTACCCTATCATTAGGAAACTTCCTGATAAACCTCTTATTGCTGAAATTATGAAATGGAAAGACACATGAACCACACATACAAAGCTAAACACAATACTGTGTTGCATCAGTTGTATCAGTTGTGAAACCTCCCCAAAGCCTGGCTGCCTAGGAACCTGTACTCACTATCTCTGACTTACACTGTGGAAAATAATCATAATGCTGGTCACTCCAGAAATAAAAATAAAATGTTGATATATGATGTTTACTGGGTGCATGTGGTTTTATGTCGAGTCGGTAACCATCTAAATGAGGCACGGTGATTAGCAACATTTCACACATTAGTTCAGATGGTTGAACTGGTCATATGTGTCTTTTGTAAGAGTTTTTAAAATCCCATGTATGTGAATTACAATAAATATTTTTATGAATAGAAACTAGGTAATCATTCTTCTTCAAAGAAATAGAGATGAAAGAATTTGTGACAGGGAAAGATGAAAGAAGACAGATACAAGTCCAAGAACTGATAACCAGCTGCCTAGAGTCAGGCTAAGCTATTATTCTCAGATTCTCCCCAGATTTATATAAATAATATCTTCTTAATCAAGGTTTTTAGTTGCATAAATCTTATATGTTCTGATAATGAAATTCATGAAAAAGAGAAAAGGTCATTGTTGACCTTTAGAAAAAAGTACTAACCTACGTCCAGTATTTCTGGTTGAGAAAATAATTATTTCCTGTAAGCAAAACTTTTATGAAAATTTCCCCTTCTATGAATACCACTTGAGAAAATTCTCGAATAGCACTTATGGTAAAACTGATTGTTAAGTATAGGGCCAAACTTTGAGCTTTGTGTTGGTTGGGCACAGGAGCAATGGCTGCCGCTTTCAAACATTAATAACTCCTTAAATTGCACATTAAAATTCCATCACATGAATTTATTATTTAAAACTCCAGTAAATTTAATATTATCTCTAAAGCAACTATTATAGAGACTTAATGGATTTCTTAATGGGATAGCATGAGACTCGTCACAGAGTTCTAATTAGAATGGAGGTTTGAGAATCAGCCAACATATGAGATTATTCTAGTAATGATTTTATATTTTCAAACAAATGAAAAGAAAAACTATTGAAAACATTGAAAAAAAATGTGCACACCACACAGCTTAATTTAATGCTACTCCTTTTAATATGTATTATACATATTAGAATTTCATTATATGTGTGTGTTGTGTCCTTCAAATGTTAAATAATGGGTATATCGAGATTAGAAAATTCAACTCAATATGGACTATTTTTTGGTTTTTCGAGACAAGGTTTCTCTGTGTAGTTTTGGTGCCTCTCCTGGATCTCCTGCTCTGTAGACCAGGCTGGCCTTGAACTCACAGAGATCCACCTGCTCTACCTCCTGAGTGCTGGGATTAAAGGCGTGTGCCACCACCAGAGCGATATCCACAGCAACCACCGCCTGGCTGGACAAATTTTTTTAATATTTCTGACTTTATAAAGTCTACCATGTGCAAGAGCCATATTTGCGTTAGGTTTCCAGTGCACAATACGGCATACAGGAATGAGCAAGATGCCCAGTTTGTACATGGATGGTAGGATATGAACTCTGGTCCTCATGGCTGCACACTTATTCTTAATTAGTGAGTCATCTCTCTAGCCCTTACTTTTATATCTTGTCTATTATTTAATTTATTTTGATTTATGTTATATTACTTTCACAAATAAATATAAGAACATTTCTTAATTATATTGACTAAGTTTCCTTGGGATATTTATGTAACTACAGACATTTGTTACAAATGTATCATTGCATTAAGAGTTTGTCAGTTTAAATTTATTTACAAATATTATTTTCTATAAAGCATTAATGTGAATGAAATACTTTAGGTAATTCTAATTTTGAAATTAAATAATGGTAGACTATTTGAAATTACTCAATTAATAAAATATCGCTCCAAGGAAAATATCTGTAGACTCTATTATTTGTATTTATTTATTTTACATCCTGACCACAGTTTCCCCTTTCTCCTCTCTTCCCATTCCCCCATATGCCTCCCCTCTGCCAGCCCCCCTACTCCATCCACTCCTCCTCCATTTCTGTTCAGGGAAGGCCAGGCCTCCCATTGATATCAGCAAAACCTGGCATATTAAGGTTGCAGTAGGACCAAGCACCTCCCCTTCTGGCAAACGTTTCTGTCCCACCAGTCAGCTCCCAACTAACCACACAGACTTATTATTAATTAGAAATGCTTGGCCAATTGATTAATCTTGTTGCTAACTCGCTCCTACATCTTAAATTAACCCATATTTCTTATCTATGCTCTACCACATGGTGGTACCTTTTTTCAGCATGGCATGTTCATCTCCCGCTTTCTCTGCATCTGGCTGGAAAGTCTGCCTTTCTTCTTCCCAGCGTTCTCCCGAACTGGCTTTCCCATCTAATCTCTTCCTTCCTGGCTCTTGGCCAGTTATCCCTTTACTAAACCAATGAGAGCAATACATATTCACAGTGTACAAAAGGATTATTCCACAGCATTCCCCTTGTATTAAGGCTAGGCAAGGCAATCCAATATGAGAAGAAGGTTCCCAAGAAAACTCACAGAAACAACTAACCCTGACTCTATTTTCTTTTTTTAGCCTACTATCAAGGTTTTGTAGTCTCATCCTTATCAGAAGATGTTTATTGTTACTGATTTCTTCATTGTCCTCCAGTCTCTGGCTGTGAAAAATATCATGACTTCATTCAATTTAACTACTTTCCTCTTCAAGTTCTAAAACAGAAAAATTCAAAGAGCACAAAGTTTCTGGAGTGATTCACAGAACTGAAGAGAAGACGAGACCTCAGGACCCATTTAGTTGGCATCTGGATCAGGAACATAGTAGGAGCTGGGGGTGGTGGGAAACTCTTCTTTTAATACTTTGGATTAGTAAAACCCTAATGAATTTGAGTTCAAATAAACTACAACACAACATCAACTCCAAAAAGTCATACATTAAATTATTATTTTAATATCAATGGAAATCATAAGGCATTTGTATTGTCCTATATTTCTTATAAATACTGTCATATATTTTTCAGAACTTTCAGCTATTCAAATTGTTTTTGTGCAGGTAGACTTCACTTTATATTTTTATGTTAAGTGAATTTCATTTTTTAATATTTTTCTCTGAAAGCATAATTGCTTCATCATTTCAGAACCTCCTGCATTCAAACCAAATGTGATAAAAAAAAATGGTTCATTTTCCACCATTCAAAATATTTGCCAAATGAAGTTGATTGTCCTAAACTTGTTTCACTCATCTGCTGTCTGGGCTTTGGATTTTTTAAATATAAATGGGTACCTCCTGTATGAGGGGAAGACACCTTTAGAATGCATGAGTTACACACTGAAAGTACTTATTGGAGGAGTAACAAAAAGGGGAATGCATTGATCATATCTCGAAAGTTAAATTCTTACTAAATATATGCTATGGACTAACTTTTTGTCCATAATTCATTAATATCACTGACAAAAAGTATAAGAACAACAAAAAAGATAAAACATATAAGATAAGGTGTTTTGATTTGCTTATACTAAACAAACACATGAATATTTTATTATATTTCACGTGATTACTATATATTCATAATAAATTTATAGAATTTTTAATAAAGGACAGAGATATTTCAAGTGTAGCCTGGAATTAATTCCATAATATTGAAAAATATGTAGTCAATGATTAATTTGAGAATATATATTAATTCTTAAAATATTGTTAGAGTTACTTTTATTTGTAGATAAGTATATATAATTTTAATATAAAACATTATCATTTTACATCTCAGTGTTTGGACATTGTATTTAAATTTTTCTGTCAATTAAACCTTTTATTAATTCATTCTGTTGCCCTGCAAGTCATCTCTAAGTATACGTCTAAAAAAATAGGACAATTGCAAAGCCTTGAGGATTAACATTAAAATTAAAATGATAATATAATTTATGATCTTTTACATTTGCAGTCTATGGTGGTTTATCTGAGCTCAGATCAAACGCATTAGGTTTCATTAATACTATAATTTCTCTGTCATACCTCTCTGTTTTAAAAACACAAGACAACACAACCATATAATGTTCCAGAAAATAACAATCTATTCTTTTCAGTAACCTTGTACTACATATGGTCTGCATGTTCTCTATTCACCAAAACCTCTGGCTGTGTTGTCAGAAATTCCAAAGTTAAGAAAGCCTTTGACTGTCTCCTCAAAGAGCTGACACATCTATGTTTTCAAAGTGTCATATTATTCCTGACACACAAAAATACTCAATAAATTACCTCCAGTAAATGGATGAGTGAGTGGATGAGGAGAGACTACGTTCAGTTTTAAATCAGAGCAGGAATTGAATCAGTCACCAGGGAAGACACTTGAGCCTCCATTTCATTAACGGGAATAATCACTTTTAT
Source organism: Peromyscus melanophrys (assembly GCA_902168415.1). Taxonomy (NCBI): domain Eukaryota; kingdom Metazoa; phylum Chordata; class Mammalia; order Rodentia; family Cricetidae; genus Peromyscus; species Peromyscus melanophrys. Next base: position 59,576 of record CABHPR010151202.1, on the reverse strand, counting down.
AGAGTTGATCTGTGAATAAAATCAAATTATATTTCTGAACACTACGTTTCTTTTTGGCACAAGTTATTTTAGGCTCATTTTCCCATTTCCTCCATAAGCCGTGGAATCGGCTCTATCTTCAAAGAGAGCTAATTCATTATAGTAGACAGAGGGTTGGCTTGCTAGATTTATAGTATATTTTAAATTTGAAGCTTGCAGATGAAAATCTTATCAGGTATATAAATCTTTAATAGCAGATGAGAGGGGTTAAAAATAAATGATGTTTTTCATTAATTCTTATTTATAATATGTATGTTACTCTGTACTTAAAGATAATAATTTAGTGTTGGCAGAAAAATACCTTAAGACTAAAATATGAACAATGTCAAATTCATTTTTGTGATTTATTCAAGTATATGAAAATGAGATATCAGGAAAGCATTAATTATTATTATTTTTAATTGTGCTTGTGTGCATGCTTGTGTGTGCATGCATGCATGCCTCTGTGTGTGTGTGTTGTGTGTGTGTGTGTGTGTGTGTGTGTGTGTGTGTGTGTGTACCAAGCCCAGTATCATCGGATATGCTAGAGCTGAAGTTATAGGCGTTTTAAGCTGCCTGATTTAGATAATGGGAACTGAATTGTGATCATTTGCAAAAACAACAAATGCTCTTAACCACTAAGAAATCTCTCTAACTCGATTATCAAAAGATTTTTATTTGTGTGTGTTTTTCACTTTTATAAACTTGTGTATGTGTATGTAGTGTCCACTACTCTGCAAAGTTCATAAAAAGTAGCATTTTTTTTTACTTTAGAGGCAATATATATGAAATATTTATAAGAAGTTTGAAAGTATAACTGAACTGAAATATTTAATGTATTTTATTTAAATAGTCTAGAACTTGCAGTGCATGTTTTCCATTTAAAAATTGTCTAGAGTGTAGCTGATCTTTAAAAATATTATAATTCGGTCACATGTATGTGACAGTTGTGTAGCTTGGTGACCTTGCGAGAATCCTCACAATAGGAGCAGAAGCTGTCCCTAACTCTTTTGCTGGCTTTTGGGAATCTATTCCTCATGCTGGATTGCTTTTCCCAGCCTTCATAGGAGGGGAGGTGCTTAGTCTTACAGCAATCTGATATGCCATGCTTTGTTGATACCCTTGGGAGGCCTGACATTTTCTGAACAGAAACAGAAGAGGTGTGGATTGAGGTGAGTGTGAAGGGGAGGTGGGTGTGAAGGGGAGGAGAGAAGGGAGGGCAAAAGGTGATTAGGCTCTAAAATTAATTAATTAATTAATTAGAATTAATAAATATTACAATTGCTCAGAAAGTAATCCATAATAATAATTCATATTTACTTATGTCCTTAAAATTTCAGCTCTCAATTTGATACAGACCTAGTGTCACTTAGGAAGAAAGAATATCAACTGAAGCATTTCTTCCATCAGACTGGCTTTTGGCCACGTCGGTGGGGCGTTCATTAGCTACTAGTTTAGAGAGGAGTGTCCAGCACGCTTTGGACAGCACCATGTTTCAGTAGGTGTTGCTGGGCTATAGAAAAACCACTAGCTCAGCAGCTTTATCTCTGCTTCAGGTCCTACCGCCAGTTTCTTGCTTTGAGTTCCTATGCTGGCTTCTTCAGTGAAGGATTGTTTGGTGTATTATATTATATATTTATTTAAAAAAAATCCCCTTCTGGAATGAATAATTAGTAAAAAACTGGTCATTTGAAATGGCTATTGGATGATCTTTTTCTGTTTTCTTTTTATTTCTTATTAAATAGCAGGTAGTTTATATGTTTTTTTATTAAATACTTTGAAATATAAAATGTATTTTTAGATTCATTTTTTAATTTATTTAACCTAATTTAATTCATTTTATTTCTGCATTGCTTAAATAAAAGTAAGTCTCCTGGTAGAAGTGATTATGAACCCTGAACTCTGAAGAATAAAACAGCTAGCCTGCCGTGGAGTGTGGCGAGGGTGGCCAGGGCCCATGTGTGGCTGTGTTCCAGTGCAGTACTAAAAGCAAAGAGCCTCACCGATTAAATCTTTGATGTCTTCAGCAGGGATCCTGTGCAGACCCTGTGCTCAGGCTCTGAAAACCTCTGGCTCAGAGCTTTCATGGAGCTCCAGTTGTCCACGTGCATGAGGCACAAGAGCAGATCTGGAGTGCTCTGAGTACCAGAATGAGAAAGGTTCAGTGCCACCGGACATGACGACCCCAGATTCACAAGCCTTGAATCTGATATATCACTTCCTCAGGAAAATTTTGCCAGTTTGTGAACGGAAGATGATCATAGGAGAAAAAAGGTAACAGATGAAAGCTGTTAAGATTGTAAAAATGTCAGTAGGATTTACAGGAAGCTCAAAATTCTAAAATGGCCATAAGGAAAAGAACAAAGTTGTTACCCACCTTGAAAGAATTTTGAAATTATCAGCAATTTCAACCAGAAAATACAGAAGTACTTCTCAAAAAAAAAAAAAAAAAAAAAAAAAAAAAAAAAAAAAAA
>CABHPR010151202.1:0-56984 GCA_902168415.1 Peromyscus melanophrys | reverse complement strand
AAAAAAAAAAAAAAAAAAAAAAAAAAAAAAAAAAAAAAAACTTCACTATTGTAACGATTGAGCTAACTTTTGATTAGTAGAACCAAACAAGAATTTGCAGTCCTTCAATAAGGAACAATCACAGAGCATTCCATTTCTGTAGTTTAGACTTTTTTCATATATGCAGCTCTAGCTATGATTATACATTGAGACAAACTCATTGAAAGTCTGCTTGAGATCATCAGTTATATATGAATGCCTGCAGTTTCTTAACCCCTAATATTTACTTACATAATAAAAGGGTCTAAGTTCATACTTGTGTTTTCATGTAAAAACTCAGTCCATTTTCTGGGGTCTATTTCAATTTTGTTTTTCAGTACTTTGTAACATGTAAATAGGAAGAATATTAATTATTGACCTTTGGTTTTTTTTGAACCCTTGAATTACAGTCTGGAGAGAGAAGGCAGTGTAACAGTTTGCAAATCTGTTAGAATTTTACTGGCTAGAATGTTTGTCTGTTAAATCTGTTGTGAATTTCAATGATATAGTAACTACTCCATATTTGCATTGAAATGCATCTGAAAAACACAACACACTACATGCTGTATTAGGATTTTATTATTCATTTATAAGAATTAAAAGCAATGGATAAATATATGAACCTAATTTATAAGAAAATTAAATTTCATATATAATCTGACTTAATGGAAGTTAATTTATATCATGTGATATTTATATGAACTTCTATATATTCCTCAATATATGATTACATATATTTCTAGTATTTTCTTGAGTAACATTTTCATTTCTTCTTTCTCTTTGTGTGTATGAATATTCATTGTTCATGTATTTGTGAAGGCTTAAGCTGTTATTCTCTAATATTTCCCACATTATATTTTAATCCATGAATTTTCCCTGAACATAGCATTTGCTCTTTTGGTTAGCCTGGCTTACAAGTGAGCTACAGCCATCTCTGTCTTCACATGTCCAGCACTGTGGGTGTAGGTGCATGCAGTAAAACCTGGCTTTTGCATAAGTGTTAGGATCTAAATTCACGTCCTCATATTTAAACAAATGCTTTACTACTAGATTCCCTCTCCGATTCCAGGATCTCAATCCCCAGTATTTTAACTTTTTAAATTGATTTTACATTTGAAAATCTTTGTGGTTGAATTGTCATTTGTATATGTTAATGTGACATACATGTGTGACACTATATATATGTATATAGAGACATGACATATAATAGATATGTAACAAATCATATATGTTGTATCTATCTATCATATATCTATATCTATCTTTATATATGTATATATATGTATATATATATATATATTCTAGTGGATTTATACTGGTATGTATCTACATAAGTAAGTTCTTGTTCAAGCAATATAAAACCCTAGATTATACATGTGGAAATACACTTGAGTCAAGTGTATTCATATTTTTAAATATTTACCCAATAGTATTTATAATATGTTAACTTCAGAGAAAAAGGAAGATACTTTGATGTTGACTACAGGATTTGGTCTGCAAAAGATACCTGTAGCAGAACTGTAGAAACCCATTGAAATCATTGCTGAATTGAATTGAGTTGAATTCTAATCTTTTATCTTTTAAGGAACAGTGCCAACTACTTGCTGGCCTCACAGATAGTTCTTCTTTCTGCCTCCCTCTAAGTAATACAGGTGATTACACCTATTTATGGCTTAAGAATAAGTGGCATTTGTTTACTCGTTTACAAGACATCTGTGACATACCGTCTAAGGCTCAGGGAACATTATGGAAGATCAAGAAGATAACTTAAGAATCAGGAAATAGTGAAAAGGGATGTAAAATCTGTCTTTCAGGCATAACACAGTGCAGGCCTTATCTTACAACTCTTGTGGTAAAATGTGGGACTAAATAAGAATGTGCCCATCAAAGGCTAATTAAGAGTCCAGAAGTAACTATACCTCCATCTGCAGAACTAATGATCCTGGTGAACCTCAATAGGTTGCTGAAGACATGAGCTTTGTTCTCAGCACCTACATCAACCTTTAACTCTAGTTCAGGAGACCCAAAACTTTGTTCTGGCCTATGAGTGCACAGTTGCCACTATGAGCAGAGTCACATATACAAGCATGTATAATACATTTAATTAAAAATAAAATAATATCATTAAAAATAAGTAAAAGTTTGAAATAAAATGGTCATGAGCACAACATTGTAGTTGGAAGTTTTTCTATGTCCTGCCTGGTCCCACAGCCTCTTAGACCCAAAAAAACATACAGAGGCTTATATTATTTTCAAACTATGGCAATGGCAGACTTCTTGTTAACTAGCTCTTATATCTTAAATTAACCCATTTCTATAGATCTATACCTTGCCACGTGGCTTGTGGCTTACCAGTACTTTACATCTTGCTTCTCCTGGCCTTGGCTAGCAGCATCTGTCCCACTCTCCTTTCTTTTCCTCTCCCCTATCCTCTTGGATTTTCCCACCTGGCTCCATCCTTCTCTGCCATAGGCCAATTTAGCTTTATTTATTAACCAATCAGAACAACACATATTCACAGCATACATAAAGGCATCCCACAGTGCAACATGCCTTAAAATAAAATGTAACATAGGGTATAAAAATATGAATTTTTTGTATGCATTATTTTGTAATAACTAGAATTACAAATTATCCATATAAAATACAAAATCAAGTATTTTCTTGAGGACATGGATGGCAAATGAGTAATGTAACTTTTTTTTAATTATCAATTGCAACTTTAAAATGTTAGGGTGGGTGTGGGAGTTAAATATCTGATGCATGTCCACATACATCTATATATCTCTATAAACAACCAACGCTAAGATAATATAATCAGGTTCTCTCAAAATATTGATCAAAGAGTTCATAAATCATTTCTAAATTATATTGGTTTTATTGTACTTCTATGTCTCACATTGCTATGCTTTCCTAATCATGCAAATTTTTATTATAAAAAATATGTCATGTCATCTTTCATCCTTAGTATGCATGCAAAACCCAGTTTTAGTTCAACTAACTAAAAAAAAAGAAAAGAAAATGATCTCTTCAGTATTTGAAGGAAAAACTTTTGAATAGAAGCAAAAATGAATTCAACCTCTGGGAAAGAAGAAAAACTTAGCTTCTTTTCATTAAACACAAGGGGAATGACAAGTATAACTTAAACTACCTTGTGGCTATAAACAGTTCCTTTGTGTTCAGTGAACATGACGGAATGAGAACTCTCTTCTACACTGGAAATGGGGTGCTGAGGTATAGAAAAGTACTTTCTGATACATCACATGTAAAACAAAAAAACAGAAATCCTCTGTTAATCTTATACCTATCCATTTGTACAATGATCTCTATCAAATGAATGCATGTACCAGCATCACTGTCTTCAGCAATGTATTATTCAAAACATGGCATTACTTTGAAAAAAGTACTCAATTACTCACAATATTAGAAGTACAGGCATGAGAAATTCTGAATGTTAAAGTGAGAATTCTCTGAGACTTCCTGCCAAAACTAATAGACAATTCCCGTGGAAGAGCTGGCCACCAGAAGCAGTGATGAGAACAGGAATGAATGGTTTTGTATTGCGCACCTTACACTACTCATTTTCCAGAGTTTTCATATCCTACTTCTACTTATATAAGTTGCAGAGTTAGCACTATCAGTAGGAAGTCTTAAAATAATTGAGCTCATAAGTATCTCCTCATTTTAGTTATATATTATTTCTATTTTGAAATGCTTATTAAAAACAGTGTGAGATGGTGTCACTGTATGTCTTGACATAGGTGTATGGGTTCATGCAGTTCATGGAAAGAAGACTCAGAGACATCTTAAGAATGAATATAGCCTTTCATGGCTGCAAGGGGGTCCAGCCTCAAAGTACTGAAGCCCCTTCTTTTCACCTAAGACATTTTTATTTCTCTATAATACAGTTTAACCAATTAATTTCCATAAGCTCAAAACAACCTGAAAGGAGCTCCCAACATACAATGCCAATGCAAATTACTCGATTTCTCAGGTACCATGGTTTTCTGGGTTTCCTGAATCAAGTTTTGCTTAGGCCTTTGTATCCCTGGGAAACTCTGAGACAAGATTCACAGAGAGGGCAAGAAGGGAAACGAAAGGTGTCTGCTAAACAAAAGATGGATTAGGGCTAGGTGCTACTCTCTAGAGCCAGGCCAGGTGCAGCTCAGCAGGAATGCAGCCACAGATCCCACTTTTTATTTTAAAAAATCAATTATGTTGTAGGTTATGCAGCCTTACAGCAAATACAGCCTTCTTTCTATCTATTTGTCTCACAATCTTATGTAAGTATACCAAAACACATTTTAAAGCCAACAAAGTTACTATTGCTAGAATAAGGGCACCACCTACTAGGATCAGAAATCCATTAAAGTAATTTGTAGGATTGAATGAGACTATAGGATCTGCTAGATTTTCTATAATGTCCATTCCTGTCATATCAGGTAACATTTTTGCAAAAGTTTCTTTGATTTCTTTCTGTAAATCATAAACCACTTGAGAAGAATTAGGGTGACCCAACAAATGCATCCTAATCTTTTCCCAATCACACTTGATTTTATTAAATCTTAAGGCTGTGATACAATAACAAGGAACATTTCCAATCACATTTTAATTTTATCTGCTCCTTCAAAATTTCTAACTGATTCCCTACCAATACAACAGCTTGCCTTAATTCAGCTAATTCATTTACTATCTCATTATCAATTTTATTTTGTTCAGTCCAAAGTTCTGAATGTCTATGGCAGTCTCTAACGAATTCAGTGGTTTGGATTTCTTTATGAAGTGCCGCTCCAGCTGTTGCTGCTGTAGTTGTCAATGTAATGATTCCCATAATAACTGCAACCACCCTGTTGGTTATTCTACGGCTCTGCCCCTCATGGCTGGTTGCCGCCCAAGGTGGCCATGCCGGCGGAGGAGCGTGCTGATTAAAAGAATCATAGCCATGGTTACCTTTTTAGAGCTTTATTAGGGGGGAGAGAGAGAGAGAGAGAGAGAGACAGGAGGAGGAAGGAGAGAGGGGGGCCGATGGGAGGAAGGAGCGGAAAAGAGAGAGAGACAGAGAGCCCACCCGCTTTTTAGGCAGGGACGCCATTGAAGGCTGATGGCGTAATTAAGGACCAAATCCTTACATCCCAGACTTTCCCTTATTATAAACAAAAACAGGTAGATGGGACTAGGGGCATCGTTCCTCACAAAAACTGCTTCCAGCTGACTTTTGGACGTTGGTTGGCTCTGGGGGGAATGGAGAAGGGGAGTTTTCCGAGGTAGATAGGCGTTGTGGGATGCTGTCTGTCATCCGTTTGCTCTGGAGACATGTATCCCTCTTGGCTGTGGCTAGGAACTTTTTGTTTGACAAGATGCTGGTAACACAGAAAAAAAACTTTTAGCTGTTACAGTTTCTTATTTGATGATCTCTGGACTCCGGTTCTGTGGTGGTGCTGTACCATTAGCTGAACAGTGAGTTAGAACAGGGAACTGGGAAGAGAAAAGCTTGTGGTGCATGAGAATTTATTTTTTTTTGGAATTAGGGACAAGGTAAAGATCAGGGCCCTGTCTGTATGCACGTGAGAAACACAGGCAGTGGATCTGGAGTGAAGCAATGAGGTCTTATTTTAGGTGGAAATCTTTTTTCATTAAGTAACTCTGAAAGTGCAATTAAATCTCTCCAGAGGTGGTAAAGCTGTCCTCTGTACCCGACAATAAAGGAGAGGTGGCATTCCAAAACTCCCAGGACTGAGTCAGTGGCTCTGGTGTCCAGAAGGAAAGAAACGGATCGCTTCCCTGCTGCGCTCTGGGTTCCCTGCCATGTTTGTAGCCAAGCCTAGGTCTGCTGGAGGTCTTAGCTTGATGTACCCATGCATCTTGGTGCCTGGGGGCAGTCAGCTGACTCTTTGTCTTTTTAGGCGGCACTTTTAAAAAGGCTGTTGATGGCCTGGCAGGGCATTCGCTAGCCCGTGGCCTTTTCCTCACTTAAAACAGGGACCCAACAGCTTTTGGGAGTCAGCGGGTGCCAGCACTTGACAATTTTGTTTTTGGGCTTTTCTCTCTTCCCTGGCACACCTTAAATGCCACAGATGACTCTTTTGCCTGTGGGGTCAGGAGCCTTGCTCTCCAGATGCTTAAGTTTTAGTCGGGGAGGTCTGGGGAACAAGAGACAGATTTTACTCCATGTCCTAAATTTTTTTTTTCCTGATGATTTATGGCTTAAGGACAGCTTTTGGAAGATCTGTCAGTAGGCAGATTATAAACCGATTCTTTTGGAAGACTTGTCTGAGGCTATAAGCTGATATTTTTTGGCTTAAGAACCATCCTGACTACTGTAAACTTATTTGTATGGATCTTAGCCGCTTCCAGACCCGTCTGTGTTTCTCAAGGCAGTTTGAGAATGAGTGGGTGGAGTTAAGGTGAGTTAGGGCAAGTCATAGAAGCCGCCTAAGCCCGCCCATTTGGGCCTGTCCAAGCCCACCCATTTTAGCCCGCCCACCGCCGGCAGAAGTCAGACAGAAAAGGTTGCACATGGAGATGCAGACGTGGGGGAAGGAGAAGGGTTTAGAACTTTAGCAGAAAGCTTGGAGATAAAGTAACTCTTATTTGCCCGTTTGCTGGCAGAAGTTCCCGAGAAGCTGTTATGCGGCCAGGTTTACTAGTGCCCGCCCCTATCCGCCAACGTATCCTCCCCTTTGTCCCATGGCTGTAGCTGAGAGAAAAAATAAAAAATTAAAATAACAAACCGGGATCAGACTACAATCTTAGGCATCCCCAAAGAGTGGAGAGAGATCCATGAATCAGCTCAGGTCACCAGTCCTCTTCATCAAGGGATCTCATGAGGGCTCGGCTGCACTGCAGTTGGTCCACCCGGTAGATCCGAGACAGCATTTACTTTCTTGTCAGAAACAAAAATGTGCCATCGCAAAGAATATGGGTCAGACTACAGCCGCGAGAACAGCAGACTTACTGTGGTGAAGAATCATGGCGGTAGCAGTGTGGGGGTCCAGCAGAGGCGGCGAGGGATGCATGTCTCGCTGGATGGGGGAAGAGGCAGCAAGCAGCAGCAGTCAGCAGGTCCTTGGTGCTCGGTGGTGTATCCGAGTCTGAACGGCACCATGGTTGGTTATTTCACGGCACTGCCCCTCATGGCTGGTCGCCGCCCATGGTGGCCATGCCGGTGGAGGAGCATGCTGATTAAAAGAATCATAGCCATGGTTACCTTTTTAGAGCTTTATTGGGGGAGGGAGAGAGAGAGAGACAGAGAGGGGGGGAAAGGAGAGAGGTGGGCCGACAGGAGGAAGGAGAGGAAAAGAGAGACAGAGAGCCCACCCACTTTTTAGGCTGGGACACCATCAAAGGCTGATGACGTAATTAAGGACCAAATCCTTATACACCCGTCCAACCATTTGACAGGTTCTTTTTAATAATCTTTTTTTTTTTTTTTGGTTTTTCGAGACAGGGTTTCTCTGTGTAGCTTTGCGCCTCTCCTGGAACTCACTTGGTAGCCCAGGCTGGCCTCGAACTCACAGAGATCCGCCTGGCTCTGCCTCCTGAGTGCTGGGATTACAGGCGTGCGCCACCGCCGCCTGGCTCTTTTTAATAATCTTTCAGTGAGTTTCTGAACCAGGAGCATCACAGGATAGCTTTGTCATGGCCTTGATAACTTCACTGGTATCCAGAATGTTGGTCTTACTCTAAGAATGTATAAAATTTCAAAGGTCAAATTTAAAACATACTAGAATTAACACACGTATGAAGAGAGCAGCATTCACAAGTGATGCTATAATTTTTTGGTACCATTGTACAGGCCCCTTTAATAGCACATAAGGTAATGGTACACATGCCATAATAGAAATAGTCATCATAATAGACTTTTGATGAGTCTAAAAGACAGAATGTACTTATCATCTTTAATGTTTAATTTTCCTTCCCACGCCTTATAAGAGAGGGTGGAAGGCATTTGCCAATTTCCACAAGATAGTCTGAATTGAATTGCCAAATTGCAGGAGAGGACTTGCCATTCCAACTCCTTGCCACCAAATAGGTTCATTAATAGAAGCACTGAGTCTGGGTTACCTCACTCAGGATGATATTTTCTAGTTCCATCCATTTGACTGCAAATTTCTTGATATCATTGTTTTTTACTGCTGAGTAGTATTCCATTGTGTATATGTGCCACATTTTCTTCATCCATTCTTCAGTTGAGCGGCATCTAGGTTGTTTCCAGGTTCTTGCTATTATGAATAGTGCTCATATGAACATAGTTGAGCATGTGTCCTTGTGGTAAAATTGAGCATTCCTTGGGTATATGCCCAAGAGTGGTATAGCGGGTCCTGAGTAAGACTTATTCCCAATTTTCTGAGAAACCGTCATACTGATTTTCAGAGTGGCTGTACAAGCTTGCATTCCCACCAGGAGTAGAGGAGAGTTCACCTTGCTCCACATCCTCTCCAACATAAACTGTCTTCAGTGTTTTTGATCTTAGCATTCTGACAGGTGTAAGATGGTATCTCAGAGTTGTTTTGATTTGCATTTCCCTGATGACTAAGGATGTTGAGCAGTTCTTTAAATGTCTTTCAGCCATTTGAGATTCTTATGTTGAGAATTCTCTCTTAAGCTCTGTAGTCCATTTTTTAATTGGATTGTATGTGCTCACTCATAAGTGGATACTAGATGTGAGGGAAAGGATGGCCAGACTGCAACTCACAACTCCAGAGAGGCTAGCTAACAGGGAAAGACCCTAGGAAGGACACATGGATGACACAGTGAAGGAGAAGTAGATGAGATCTACATGAGCAAACTGGGTATGGGGGGGGGGTGTCAGAGGGCGAGGAGTAGGGAATGAGAACATAGGGAAATGGGAGGGTCGAGCTGGAACAAGGACAGAGTGGGAGGGAAGGGAGGGAGATACCGTGATAGATGAGGACATCATGGTAAAAGGAAGAGGCAGGGTTCTGGGGAAGCTCTCAGGAATCCACAAGGATGTCACCACCTTGTACTACTGGCAATGGTCCAGAGGATGCCTATACTGGTCTACTCTGGTGACCCATCTAGCAAATACCCTATCATCATAGAGTCTTTGTCTAGTGACTGATGGAGGCAGATGCAGAGATCCACGGCCAGGTGCCAAGCTGAGCTCCGGGAATCCAATTGATGAGAGGAGGGATTCTGTAGGCAGCATACATCAAGATCATGACAGTAAGAAGTGCAGAGATGACCGGCCACACTATTGGAGGCACATGAACTGTAGACTAGTGGCTGTGAAGCCCCCATGGGACTGGACTAAGCCCTCTGGATACAGAAGACAATTGTTTGGCTCGAACTGTTTGGGGAGCACCCAGGCAGGAGAATCAGGATCTGTCCCTGGTGCATGGACAGGCTTTTAGAAATCCGGTGCCAGTGGTGTGGCACCTTGCACAACCTTGGTACAGTGAGAAGGGGCTTGGACCTGCCTAGGCTCAGTGTGCTGGGCACTGCTGACTCTCCATGGGAGACCTTGATTTAGGGGATGTGGGGTGGCTTGGGAGGGAGGGCTGGGAGATGGGAGGAGGGAGGAGGTGGCATCTGTAGGTGGTATGTAGAATGAGTAGAAAATTTCTTAATAAAGAAAAAATGAAAAAAAAAGAAAAAAGAAAAAAAAGAAGCACTGATTTCCACAGTTCCATTTATATTATATCGTTTCCATCTTAACTCTGAGTGAGAATATTTCCCTTGAGGGCTGCCATAAGGGCTCCTTGGGAAATATTAATTAGCACTCGAGGTTTCTCCCTCTTACAATGTTGCCAATGTACCCAGTCAGATTCCTTGTTGGTAACCCTCATCTCATAGAACAGTAGATTTATAGAACTAGTAGCATTAATCTCTTGTCCTTTAAAACCAGACGCATGAAGTATATAGAACTTATTACGATAGTCTTGGGTAGTATTGATTATGGATAGCCATACTTGAGAGGTTATTTTTAGGCATTGAATTCCATTTCCCATGCAAATTCCTTGTACTCCAATGGTGTAATTGTCAATCACTTTGCCCTCCTACATTGGGTGAATGGGACCTCAACTGTCATAAGGACCAGGTAACTAAGATGATTCATTAACCACTATAGGACTATTCCTATCTCCTCAACTTACTGCTATGTTAATTGGAGAAATGGTGGATATAAGCCCAATAATTATGATTCATCCCTTTTACCTGCATCCTTACTGAAAGACCCTGAGTTTTTAGGCCTAACCTCCCTTAGGAACAAGGAACTAAAGTGTTTTGCTGGGAACAAGGAACTAAAAGTGATTCTCAGAAACAAGGAACTAAAGAACAGAATTGCTAAACCATGGTCAAGATGACTGTTGAGATAGGCTGCTCAACCGCAACCTTTGCCCACACCCCGATGTGAAAACCCCCTAGAAGTTCTCAGAAAAGCCTCAACTGAGCTTAAGGTAATTTTATTGTAATCATTAAAAAAATAGAATTTAATTGAGAAAAGACTACCTCTAATATAGCCTAAAGATGAATATATGTTGGGTGCGAAACTACAAAAGCCTTCACTTAGAAAAAGGAGACTTGAGTTCCTCCATTCTTAGACCCAGGCTCCTGGGCTACTGGAACTAATTACAGCTCCTGGGCTACTGGAATTGGGTAACTGGAACTAGCCGGTCTAGATTCCAGGAAATGAAGACTGCTTGACCACTGAATGTCACAAGACATCAGGTGATGGTGACTGTTTGAATATAGAATGTCCTAACCCTAGTCTCCATGGTGATTGTTTGACCACAGTATGTCCCCACCTAAGGGCAGCCAATAAGTATTGGTGATGGGTACCCACCCTATGATTAAGCCATGATTATGTGGAAAGTCCTTGGACACGAACCAATCAAAATGAAAATGTATGAAAGCTGTAATTTTGTGGTTTTTGCCTTTAAAAAGTGTGTGTGACTGCAGCTCAGGGCTTCTCTCACTCGGTGGAGGGGAGATGCCCATTTGTACAAATGCCTGAATAAACCCTCTTGCAGCTTGCATCGACTGGACTGCAGTCTGGGTTCTTGGGGTGCCCATCCAAGAAGGTAGTACCCTGAGTCTGGTGTCTATCACTTACCACAAAAAGCATGGCAAGAAATAAGTTTGTATCATTCAGAGGCTTGTGAGTCCTGCGAAGCATCATCTCTCCTTTGACACACAAACTCTTAAGCTGTCCCCAGGTGGGAGGATTAGTTGTTTGTTGCAAAGCTCTTCTATGTCTCGACTTTGGCAGAGGCGTTCCTGCATCTGCAGCGTCTTGGAGATGTCTTTTGTTCATGGCAAATTTTTAACAATTTCCATGGAATCCACAATTTATTATCTCCTGTGGAAACGTAAGCATAACCTCAGCCCTAACTTCACACTTTCCCTGGACTACTTTGATGTTAAAATATTTATAATACATGGGCTGACTCGATTCAGGAATTCTTTCCATAACTCAATTTTGTTCCTGTTTCATTAGCAAAAATAAACTTAATTTAGTAGAGCATTGGGCAGTCTATCTCTGGGGGGTCCTCATATACCCCTTCTGTTTAACAAATGTCTCTTTATAAGGTCTAATCTATTCATATAAGTATTTTCCAATTTACATTCTACCAAGGCTAATTCTTTTCCAGCCTCAGCTGTTAACTGTCTTGGACTGTTTAAATCTGAGTCATTTTGCAAAATTTGAAACAAATTAGTTAACTTTTGAGTAGACAATCCAATTGTAGGCCGTAACCAGTTAATATCACCCAATAATTTTGGAAAATTATTGAGAGTGTATAGTCAGTCTTTCCTAATCTGTACCTTTTTGGGCTGAATTCTCAGTTTATTTAATTTATAGTCTAAATAGCTAAGAAAATCTCCTCTTTGTATTTTTTCAGGATAAATTTGCAATCCCCAACAGGATAAATTTTTCTATACTACATTAAATATTCTTTCTAAGGTATCTGTATCAGAAGCAGCCAATAAAATATCATCCATATAATGGTAAATAATAGACTAAGGAGCTGGGCGTTGGTGGCGCACACCTTTAATCCCAGCACTCGGGAGGCAGAGGCAGGCGGATCTCTGTGAGTTCGAGGCCAGCCTGGGCTACCAAGTGAGCTCCAGGAAAGGCGCAAAGCTACACAGAGAAACCCTGTCTCGAAAAACAAAACAAAACAAAAAAACAAACAAAAAAAAAAAAAACAAAAAAAAATAGACTAAGGAAATTGTTTACAAGTCATTTCCAATGGTTGACATAAAGTTGGGCTACTGGCAGTGGCCCCTTCTCTAAATTTGGATAGCCAATTCCTGTACTATGCTGTCTTTGTACAACCTGAATAGCCTGTGACCTTCCCTTATAATTTTTCCCAATGCTCTTTCCAGGAATATTTCCCAATTTAAACATCAATATATGATCTGTTTCTGAAATTGTAGGAATATTAATTTGAGCTCCCCATTATTGTGACAAATCTCTTTTTCATAAATTTATGGCTGTATCGGCCATATTTAATCCACTCTACATTCTGTTTTATTTGAGATAAGGTTCAAAGGCCTACAAATTGAGCAGAGACTTGTTTTTTCTTTTTTTTTTTTTTTTTTTTGAGACTTCTTATAGAGGCCAGTTGGGATTCCAGGATTCTTGTGAAATTATAGATATATCCAGCACCAGAATCCAATAATCCTTCAATCTCAATCCTATATAATTTTACTTTTAATGTAGGCTGTTTATCATTGGTAACTGTTTGCCAAAATACCTTTTTCCATGCACATCCAAAGCCTCTCGTTCTACATATAGGCACCACTTTGCATTTAAGATATGGAAGCAATAATAACTGAGCAATGCTATCACCAGCTTCTATTCCATGGTCCTTTTTACATAAGCCATCTATAAAAGCATTTAATACAATCTCTATAGGGTTTTAAGAGGTAACTTTAGGCAATATTTTGGAATATTTTTATAAAATCTTAAAAAAAAAGGGGATCCTTTTTTATAGATCCCAAGTAACACATTAATGCAACTTGCCAATTACTAACAATGTGGACCAAACAATTTACCTGTATTTTATTTAGTGAAAAAATAATTTTGTGACCTCTTTATCAGTAACAGATTATTTTCTATGGGTTTTTATCCTAGCAATCACATTATTCAATAAGCTAACAACACAATCTGTTTCAGGGGTTACATTTCTATAGAATTTAACCAAGAATTTCTGGAAAGCAACTGAAAGAGCAGAGCCAAATTCTCAGTAATAATCAACAGACAAGAGCATAACATAGAGTTTAAAATTATGAATTTTGTTCCTTTAGTTTATCTATCAAAAAAATCAAACATTCATCCAAACACTTATTAGACAATCAAAAGAAGAAAACTTTCTCTATATAATAAATGATTAATATCTCTGGAAATTCAAACAGCATTGATTTAGCATTCCATGTCCTGACTGAAATTGTTCTTCACCAGAAGTTGAGCCCATTTAAACTTTCTCTTTCTCCCAAGAAGGGACTACTAATAATGAGTTATTCCCACCATTAGGGAAAAACAGAAAACATTTCCCACAAAGGGATCTTTAATATTGAGTTATTTCCATTCTGAGGGAAAAATAAAAAACATTCAAACCAAAGTTAGCAAACAGACAACACAATTCTAAGCTATGGGTTTGATCTTCAGGCTGCAGCAGTGAGCTCACCTGTTGATTCTCTGTAATTCAGATGCAGCTGCTCTGTGCTGGCAGGCAGAAAGAGTTCAGAGTTCTAGCTATCCTGAAATTTTTATATTGGAATTTGCCTTGTATTCCTCTATTACTACTGGGAAGAGGCTTTTTTCTTTCCTTTATTTTTCTTTTTATAGGGCCTTATAATCTTTAGGCATAGTTTTTTACCAGAAAAATCCTTTTTTCTTGATAAAAAAAAAATTTCTCCCTTTTCTATCAGGAATTTTTTAAAATTTCCTTTCCTTTGCTCTTCTCTATTGGGAAGATTTACTTTTTTAGTTTCTTCTTTTCCCTTTTCTCTATTGAGAAATGTCTTTTTTTCTTTCTTTATTTCCTGTCTCTGGAGCCACTGTATTTCTATCTTTAAAAATTATGCAGCTACCACCTTTTTACTTTTACGAGCATTTTAGCAACTGTACATTTTGTTGCTCCTGAGATGGGGAGTTTAAATTTCCCATAACCCTGCTGATCCTGGAGCCCTCTTACCCTGTGAGCAGTTCCCTCCAGATCTTAAGATGGTCAGCTCCTCTGTCCTTCTTCAGATCCATTGTCCTTCTTCAAGCCCCATGTTGGGCACAAATTGTCACTGAGTATCATTACACAAGTGTGTGGGTTCATGCAGATCCATGGAAAGAAGACTCAGAGGCATCTTAAGAATTAATACAGCCTTTCACGGCTACAAGGGGGTACTGTGGGATGTTTTGCATGCTGTGAATGTGTTGCTCTGAGTGGTTGATAAATAAAACTCTGATTGGCCAGTAGCCAGGTAGGAAGTATAGGCAGAATAAGCAGACAAGGAGAATTCTGGAAAGACGAAGGCTCAGCGAGGCCAGCCCACCATCCAGGGAGCAGCATGTAATGGCACACAGGTAAAGCCATGGAACATGTGGCGAAACATAGATTAACAAAAATGGGCTGAGTTTAAGTGTAAGAGCTAATCAGTAGGAAGCCTGAGCTAATGGCTGAGCAGTTTTAATTAATATAAGCCTGTGTGTGTTTACTTGGGGCTGAGCAGCTGCAGACCAGGCAGGACACAGGAGAAAAAATTCAACTTCTAGGGGGTCCTAGCTCAAAGCACTGAAGCCCCTTCCCTTTACTTCAGGCATTTTTATTTCTCTACATTACAGTTTAACCAGTTAATTTCCATATGCTCAAAACAACCTGAAAGGAGCTCCCAACATACAATGCCAATGAAAATTCCTCGATTTCTCAGGTACCATCGTTTTCTGGGTTTCCTGAATCAAGTTTTGCATAGGCCTTTGCATCCTTGGGAAACTCTGAGACAAGATTCACAGAGAGGGCAACAAGGGAAACAAAAGTTGTCTGCTAAATAAAAGATGGATTAAGGCTAGGTGCTACTCTCTGGAGCCAGGCCAGATGTAGCTCAGCAGGAATGCAGCCACAAGATAGGATAGTATAGAAATTAAAGAAAACACACTCACTGAGCAAGGGAGCTGAAGAAATGGCTCAGTGGTTAAGAACAATTTTTTTTTTTCTTGCAGAGGAGCCTGTTTTGATTCCCAGCACCCAACTGGTAGCTCACAAACATTCATACCTCTACTTCCAGGGAACACAATGTCTTCTTTTGAACTCTGCTGGCATTAGGAATGCATACACAGGCCTGCATATGAGCAAAACACTCATACATATATAAAAAAATAAAATAAACTTAAAATTATTTATAATCATTATTGATACTATCATAGAAAACAGGAGATGTGAAAATATTGGTATATGACAATAGTGTTTTAGAATGTCTCTGTTTTAAGCTTCTTTCCTATATTACCATTCCTGTAGATGATAACATTTACTTCTCAGCCCTATCTGTAACAAAGAATACAGTCTAGATTAACTGTGAACTATTGTTTAATTACTGTAATTCAGAAGTTTCTGGGAATTACAGACCAGCATGTTGGAACTCTCCTGTAATCCAGTACTACAAAGGCTGAGGCTGCTGCCTACCTAAACCTTGTAGTCAAACAAAACCAAAACTAAAACAAAAAATAAATAAGAGTTTTAGTTAAGAAAATATTCTTGGGATACTGGAACTATTTAAAAAATCTTACTCATATTTTAATATTTATTTGATTGTTTCACAGATTTAGAAGTTTTAAATATAATGTGACTGCAAATAAGACACTTGAGAGCAAAATCATTGAAAAAATAAAATAATACATAAATAATCTAATCCTGCAAACCTAACATGTGATCATCATGAAGATACGTACACAGGAGACACAAATCTACCTGATCATAAATCATTTGCTGTATTGCAATGTCTGGTCACAATGAAAGATATGGTGTATACACATATACACGCTTACAAAACATACAACAAAACATCTCTATCCCTTCTTCCATTGCCTCGTGTAATTCAAAATTAGTGCCTCAATGCACATACCCATCAATTTCATACCTGCTTTTGGTATTTATACATCTATTGTATTTAATATCTTCTTAAACCTTATTTCTTTTGTGACAAGGAATGCCAATTCTTTATGTTCAATTAGTATTATCTTGATATTGCTGTGGTACCATTTAAGTCATATTTTGTTGCTCTAATGTTTCCCCTTCTGAGTTCCTTATATTATGAAAATGTTAGCTTACCAATAGATACATGTCATTTCCAGTAAAAATACATTACCAAAGACATAGGAACATCATGCCTGAATGTAGAAAAGTAGATTATAATCTAGACCAGTGGTTCTCAACCTTCCTAATGCCATGACCCTTTAATAGAGTTTCTCATGTTGTGATGAAACCCAACCATGAAAATATTTTCATTGCTACTTCAAAATTGTAATTTTGCTACTGCTATAAAGCATAATGTAAATATCTCACATGCAGGATATGTTACCCCTGTGATAGGATTGTTCAACGCTCATGAGTCATGACCCACCAGTTGAGAAGCAATAATCTAGACATTAGTAACTCCTGAGTTATTTTCCTAAAAGTTATTCTGTATAAGAGATAATTTTCCTCTTTGATATGCTTAATGTGGTTATCATACCCAGCAAAACTGAGCCAATTCAAGTTGTGATGACATTCAGATTCACTCATGAGTAATGTCCTGTTTCCCTTTATCACCACCACTAGCAACACAGCACATCTTGGTCTAATCACCAATGATTATGATAAACAAAAAAACAAAAACAAACAAACAAACAAAAACCTGTGATGACATTCAGATTCACTCACAAGTAATGTCCTGTCTCCCTTTATCATCACCATTAGCAACACAGCACATCTTGATATAAGCACCAATGATTATGATAAAAGAAGCAAAAGCCTGAATCAACAAAGCCACTGTCTTTAGAGGGAATCACTTCATCTACATGCAGCAAGACTCCTGAAATTTAATTTAGCACTAGTAGACTAGCCAAGTACTAGTTGATATTGTTTCAACTTCAGAATTCTATTAGAAAACTTTATTTTCTAAAGAGGACACTAAGGTTACAAATATATAATATGAGTGTACTATGTTTTAAATTTCCCCAAACCATTTAAACTGTTGACTATTATGCTTTTTTATTGTTATTTAGGCATTATGTGACCAGTTATATTATTTTTAGAGTAGGTAATTGAAGAATACACAATTATTAGATGGAAAATATATCATTTCTTGTTTATTCATGACTGGAAAAATGTTAATAGTGGTTTTAATATATACATTTATAATCTAACTTGTAAATAGTTAAAATGATAATATATAAACTTTTCAACATTTTTACATTTATTTACATTATTTTATGTGTGATTATGTGTGTGTGCTGTGTATGTGTGTGTTGTATATGTGTGTGTCTTGATGTGATGCAGGCCAGAGAACAACTTTAAGAGTGAATCTTTCCTTCTGCAATGTGGGTCCTGGGTATTGAACTCAGGACATCAGATTCAGTGGCAAAAGCTTTTCCCACTGAGCCATCTTACTGGCCCAGGATATACAATGTTTAATTCTTTTTTTTTGTTTTGTTTTTATTCTTCTTTTATATATTACATCTCCAACATAGTTTTTCCTCCCTGGACTACCCCCAATCTCTCTCCTCAACTCCCCTCTTCCCCAGATCCATACCTCCTTAGACTTCCCTCAGAACAGAGTAGACCTCCCAGGGACATCAACCAAACACATCATAATATGCTACAGTAAGACCAGGTGCATACCATCACATCAAGGCTAGACTAGGCATCCTACTAGGAGGAAAAGGGTCCTATAAGTAGGCAAAAGAGTCTGCAACCACCTCAGCTCTCACTATTAGTAATCCCACAAGAACACCAAGCTTCTCGGTGGTAGCATGTATGCTGTAGGTCAGACCCCTACAGGCTCCCTGATCTCTACCAGCTCTCATGAGTCCTGGTGAATAGATTCTGTGGGCCTTGTTCTCATGGTGTTCCTGACTCCTCTTGTTCCTCTGATTCTTCCTCCTACTGCTCCACAGGTCTCTTGGAGCTCCACCTAATGCTTGGCTGTGAGACTCTGCATTTGCCCCTATCAGTTGCTGGATGAAGTTTATGGTCTCTTGATGACAATTCTGTTAGGCTTCAGTCCTAGAACACTTAGCAGACAGGATAAACTGTAGGTCGAAAGTTTTGTGGCTGGGTTGATGTTCCAATCATACTTGAAGCCTTGCCTGGTTACAAAAAAAATAATAATAATGCCCATTTCAGGCTCTGTGTTCCCAGTTACTAGGAGTCTTTGTAAGGATTACTCTTGTAGATTCCATGGAGTTTTTATTGCACTAGGCTTTATTCTCACCCTCCAAATGTCCCCATAATCCTAGTTTGTCTGAGTATTTTCTTCTCCACTATCCCACAGTTGATTCCTCCTGTTCCCATCCCTACTTGCTTCCAGTCCACCCTTGAAATCTATTCTATTTCCCATCCCTAGGGAGATCCTTGAGTCCCCCCTTATGCCTTCCTTGTTACTTAGCCTCTCTGGGACTGTGGATTGTAGCATGATTATCTTTTAATTTGCAGCTAATATCTACTTATGAATGAGCACATACCATATTTTTCTTTCTGGGTCTGGTTTACCCCACTCAGAATGAATTTTTTCAAGTTCCATCCATTTGCCTAAAATTTTTGTGATGTCCTTTTGTTTATGATGGGTAAATAATACTCCATTGTGTAAACATGCCACATTTTCTTTATCCATTCCTTGGTTGAGGGATATCAAGCTTGTTTCCAGTTTCTGACTATTATGAATGAAGCGTCTAGGAACATATTTGAGCAAGTGTCCTTATGGTATGATTGAGTGTCCTTTACCTATAGGCCCAGGAGTGATATAGCTGGATCTTAAGGTAGACCTATTCCAAATTTTCTGAGAAACTGCAATATTGATTTCCAAAGTAGTTGTCCAAGTTTGCATTTCCACCAAGAGTGGAGAAGTGTTTCCCTTGCTTCACATCCTCTTCAGCATGAGTTGTCACTTGTTCTTGGATCTTAGTCATTCTGACAGGTATAAGATGGAATGTCAGTGTTGTTTTGATTTGTATTTCCATGAGTGTTAAGGATGTTGAACTTTTCTCTTTTTTTAAAATTTATTCATTTTACATTCTAGCTGCAGTTTCTCCTCTCTCCTCTGCTGCCTGTCCCTCCCACCCACCCCCTTTCTGTCCCCACCCCTTAATCCACTTCTTCTCTGTCTCTGTTTAGGAAAGGGCAGGTCTCCCATGAGTATCAACAAAACATGGCATATCAAGTTGCAGTAAGACTAAGCACCTCCCCATGTATTAAGGCTGAGCAAGGTGATCCAGTATGGGAAGTAGGGTCCCAAAAGCTAGTAAAAGAGTCAGAGACAATTCCAGTTCCCACTGTTAGGAGTCTCACAAGAGGACCAAGCTACACAACTGTAACATATATACAGAGAACCTAGGTCAGTCCCATGCAAGTTCTCTGGTTGTGGGTTCAGTCTCTATGAGTCCCTATAAGCCCAGGTTAGTTGATTATGTGAGTTTTCTGGTGGTATCCCTGACTCCTCTGGCTCCTACAATCCTTTCTCCTCCTCTTGTGTAGAATTCCCTGACCTCAGCCTAATGTTTGCAGTGGGTCTGCATCTGTTTCTATCAGTTGATAGATGAATCTCTCTGATGACAACTGGACTAGGTACCAATCTAGTCACAGAAGGTGGACAGCTCAGGATCCATATCCGTTATTGTACTATTGTTTCTCAACCATTTCAGATTCCTCTGTTGAAAATTCTGTTTAGATCTGCACACGTTTTCTATTGGATTATTTAGTTTTTTTAATGTTTTTCTTTATTTTTTTTCTTATTTTAGTTCTTTATATCTTTTGGATATTAGTCCTCTGTCAGATGTGGAGTTGGTAAAAATCTTTTCCCATTCTAGGCTGCCGATGTGTCTTATTGACCCTGTCCTTCGCATTACAGGACTTTCTCAGTTTCAAGAGGTCCCATTATTTAATTGTTGATCTTAGTGCCTGTGCTTTCTGTGTTTTTTTCCAGGGAGTTGTCTCCTGAGCCAATGTGTTCAAGGTTATTCCCCAATTTCTTTTCTCTCAGCTTCAGTGTCTCTGGCTTTATATTGAAGTCTTTGATACACTTACAATTGAGTTTTGTGCAGAATGATAGATATGGATCTATTTGCATTATTGTACATGCTGACATATTGTTAGACCAGTATCATTTGTTGAAGATGCTTTCTTTTTTCCATTGCATAATTTTGGCTTCTCTGTCAAAAATGAAGTGCCCATAGGTGTGTGAATTTATGTCCAGGTCTTTTATTCAATCCTATTGATTCATGTGTCTGTTTTCATGCCATACCATGCTGTTTTTATAACTATAACTCAATAGTACAACTTGAAATCAGGGATGCTGGTATCTCTGGAAATTCTTTTATTATATAGGATTGTTTTTGCTATCTAGTGTGTGTTTTTTTTTTCCATATGAAGTTGAGTGTTGTTCTTTCAAGTTCTGTAAAGATTTGTGTTGGAATTTTGATGGGAATAGTGTTGAATCTGTAGATTGTTCTTGGTAGGATGACCATTTTACTATGTTAATGTAACATATTATATTATATATATATTATATATGTAGCATATTATAGCGGCATTGATTACCATGCAGAAATGTCATGAGGCATGAGCCACAACAAAACCCAGTATCAGAGCTTTTTAGGAGGAAGTGGAGGGGGGACAAAAGAACCAGGCCTGGGGAAGAAGTACATGCAGAGAGCAAAGAGAACGAGAGAGAGAGAGAGAGAGAGAGAGAGAGAGAGAGAGAGAGAGAGAGAAGAGAACAGAGAAGCTACTGAACCATGAGCATAGACTATCTTTACATTTGCTAATCTCCTCTGCAATTTCTTTCTTCAAAGACTCTTAAGTTTTTTATCATACAGGTTTTTCACTTGCCTAGAGTCACTGCAATGTATTTTATACTATTTGTGACTGTTGTGAAAGTTGTTGTTTCCTTGATTACTTTCTCAGCCTGTTTGTCTTTTTTATAAGGAAGTTTACTTATTTTTTTATTGTTATTTTTTAGTTAATCTTGTTATCTAGCCACTTTGCTGAAGGTATTTATCTGCTTTAGGAGTTTCCTGATAGGATTTTTGGTATCACTTATGTATACTATCGTATCATCTGCAAATAGATGCTATATTTGATGTCTTTCTTTACAATTTTTATGCCCTTGATCTCCTTTATTGCCGTGGCTAGAACTTCAAGTATGATATTGAATATATATGGAAAGAGTGTACAGCCTTGTCTTGTTCCTGATTTTAGTGGAATTGCTTTGAATTTCTCTCCATTTAATTTTATGCTTCAATGTTTAATTCTTAATTACATTGGCTAAAGACAAACTGTGTTTATCTATGACAGAACCGAGCTAGTATATTTAGAATTAGTGTTGATTAATTAATTTTTGTCCTACATACTTAAATATAGCATGATAAATACAAAGTATTAAAATTGAAAGAAGTGTGTAAACCCAGTTTCATTTCCCAGTAGTAACTCACTTGGTTATTGTTTGGTGTAACAGAACATTTACCAAATAGTATATGTGCCATGAACTGTAAGAGATATTAAAAACATGCAAAGCAATTTATACCATCAGTAATAATTCACATTATCAAATACTTTTTATTGGTTTTCGTGCACATAAAAACTAAAAGACTTGAGTGATAAAATGATCAGCAAGCCCACTCACAGAACATGAATTCAACTCTTAAATGTTGAAGTAAGTGCGCTGTTAAAACACAGTGTGCATTAGGAAAGTTGTGATATAAATCTTACCTGTTTTTTTTTTTATAAAAAAAAATAGATAATAGAGTATTTCTGCACAGATAGAGGCCATACTCAGTGGTTAGTTTGTAGTGGGAAAATTTCTAAGTCTAATGAAAATAATAATAGATATCTCCTTTTCTGCCTGTAAAAACTGAAGTTGAAGCCTCTGAGAATACATAAACAATTGGAAACACAGTTTGACAGGTAGCCTTCTTGAAAGGAAAAACCACTTTCCTTGCTTCCTTTCTTTTATTTCTGGAAGTGACAGGAACAGATGATTCAGATAACTTTGAAAAGCCTACTTCACAATTAAGTAAGTGAAATTTCTCTTCTGTTCCCTCCTGAAATAGAGGAAGAATTTCA
Organism: Peromyscus melanophrys; assembly: GCA_902168415.1. NCBI lineage: Eukaryota > Metazoa > Chordata > Mammalia > Rodentia > Cricetidae > Peromyscus > Peromyscus melanophrys. The sequence continues at coordinate 34,695 of CABHPR010151202.1, read as the reverse complement.
TTAAATCTTTTAATGCCTCATCAATGTCATAATTCCTTTCTCATGAGACAGTTTGAGGCCCATTCTCTCCTTGCTTTTTAATTAAATATTGCCTAATTTGAAAATCATATATGATCATAACCATTACACAAAGAAACATAAAATCAATAGGTATCAGACCAGAGTTAATCATAATAGTTTATGTAACTATGAAATATTTAGTATTTTGATATTTTACTATTTGTGATTTTGGGAAATATATAACTCATTGTGTTCATTTTACCAATAATAATGGGCATCTTTTTAAATAAATTCAGTATGTTCTCTCTCAAACTTTACAAAGATCATCTACGGTGTGTATATGTCATAATAATACACAATGGAATAACATAAAATTTTGCAAATATTAGGATATGTCAAAGCTGATCAAAAAAAATGGAATCTATCACTATGTTAAAACTCATCCCTTGTACAAAATTTTATCCATTATAGTAAATCTCTTACAGTCCTCTATTTCCTACATGTTTGGTTCCTAAAACTGAAAAGGTTGAAATCTAATCTCTACTGTGATGACTTTAGTCAACAGGATTTAGAATTTCAGTGACTAGGGTTTGATCTGTAATAATCCATCAGTGCTGAAGTGACTTGCCCTACCACCAAATGAGAACAAAGCTCTTTGCATTCAAGAATGTGCCATTTCTAGGAACCAAGAAATGGATCTGCACTAAAAACCCAAGCTGCCCATTAAACAATCCTAGACACCTAGCTTCAGCAGGAGGAGTTATGTCTGTAGCTTAAAACTGGACAGTTATTGAATCTATAGAGCAGGCTAAGCAGGTTAAGGGAAAGCTCAATCACACTCATGCTTGCCATAGAGAGCCTAGTAACTCTCTGGCGTTGTCACAATTGTGAGTGAATTCTAGCATTATTTATCTCTGTTGTCACTACAGACACACAATGAAATACATGAAATAAAAGTAATTCTGGTTTGATGATTATATAGCATGGGATACATGAATGTCTTGGTAAGTATGAAAAATGCTTATTTGAAATTTTAAAAATCAAAGATCTTACTCTTTTGGCAGAATTTATTTTTCTACTATATTTATATTTTAGGAAAAACCTGAATGTTAATAACTGCTTTGGTGAAATAGTCAATCTCTGTTGTAAAGACATACTCAAACTCATAAAGTTGGTGAAAAATAAAGGCCATTTAAATTCCAGTAGAAAACTATGACTTAAGGACAGAAGATCATTAGTAAGGAATAAGCTTGTAAGTGCTTCCTTTTGAACTATTTTTCAAGTATGTATTTAGTTATTTGTTTATTATTTCCCCACTGTGTGTGTCCCTGTGTATGACTGGGTGCAAATGTCACAATACTGATGAAGGCTTCAGAGAACAAGACATAGCATTCTGTTCTCTCAGCTTACTTACGTATCTTATTTAATCATCCATGTATAGAATATTTATTCACAAAACTAGCAAACAGAGAACAAAATACATTTATTTAACAAGTTTGTATTAGATTAAACTCAATGAAATTTCCAATAGTCCCTTATTTGAGCAATTTGATAGTTTTTACTCTCCAGTTGCCTTGGGAATGTCTTAAAATACAGGTCAGTTTTCTCATAGACATTAATTAGTTGATCATTTTTGTAAAAATTAACTTGTGTATATTTTTGTACACCTATTTGACTGATTTGCTCTTAAAATTATAGTAAACAATAAATTTGCCTTTGCAACATCTAAATAAACACAAAGGAATTTAGTAGCAAAAAATATATGGCACATATTTAAGCATGTTATGAGATGGAAATTATCTATAATCATTAAAAAATTAAGAACTTCTTATTTTTAAGATTCTTTAATTTTTAATACTGAAATTTATTTTAAAATACTTGAATTATTTTGATACAGATTACATTTTTCCAAGTCACATTTCTTTGATAGAAAAGACAATTAAAAGGCAGACTATTTGTGAGGAAACAGAATTTATGGACAGGACACTTGTGTATTATCATAAAATCTAATCTGTGGATGGAGCATTATGGTATATGAAATAAAGGCTTAATAGCTACCACATGTTTCATTAGTTTGGCATAAGGATTGATATTCTCATCCAAATGTTGATTAATTCTGTACAAATGAAGTTTCTTTGCCACATAGGTCATTAGATAAAATGTTAGAAAATGCAGATAGACTTGCATTTCTCGGGTATGTCATATTGTCATGACCATACAAAATATACATAAAATAAGTAACAATTTAGAAAGCTTACTAAATTTGCAGCCTAATTTTACTTTTATTTTTTGAAAGTCAAGTAAAAAGAGTATATATCTAGATAACCCACTCGATCTGCACCTGCTGTGAGCAAAGCCACTTCTGTGTTACTTTGCTTTGTAACGTTTAGGTGATTTTGTTGTTCTTCTGTAGAGATAATTTTTTTCCCATGCATCAAATCCTTACTCAAAACTGTAGCATGATGTTCATTTCAAAAGTCATAAAGTGACATGATAAACATTATAAGTTTTGATTCTTCAGAGCACATGTAAAATAGGCATTTTATCATGAATTTCATGGATTCAAATGCATAGCACATGGAAGTATAACAAAGCCAACAGATTGCTATAGGGAGCTAAAGAGTGTTAAACCAAATACAGAGTTTTCATGATTTAATTCCTTAGAAATATAGTAATAAAAACTCATATAAAATCCAAATATAATGTATATTGTTTCTCATGTCATGAGACTTTTAAGTGAATTCCAATTTTTAAGAACACAATCGTAGTTTATTCTCCACCACAGGCTAACCATGTTTACTATGCTGGGAAAGTAACAATGTGAAGAGAAGTAGAAGAAAAAGAGAGCTGCATGTGGAGACACGCATCTATAACCTCAGGTACTGGGGAGCCTGAAGCGGCAGATTACAAGGACGGAGCTACTGTGCACAATATGGAGAGTTTAAGGTCAGGTTAGGCAACTCGGAAAGCCCTTGTCTCAAAATAAATATAAAAAAAGGACAGGGAAGTAGATCCGAGATTGAGTGCTTGACTAACTTATTTAGCGCTCTGAGGTCAATCTCTAGTATTATTGAGGATAATAACTACTGTTATTGCTCTTGCTGCTTAAACCACAGGCTCCTTCATAGTTAGGATTCCAGGTGCATAACTTTTACAAAAGTACTTATCATAATTATGTTTGCTACTAATGCTGTTCAACAAGCAATTTGTCTCTTAAAATTTGGAAACAATGTGGTTTTTTTTTTGTAATTAAATAAACTAAAACCCCTAATACAATAATATTACACATCACCTACTTTCTTCTGTTAGAAAATAGGCCCATTTCTAGCAGATATTTCATTTATTTGTCATAGAAGATTGTGTGTATGTGCATATGTGATTTGGGAGAAGTAGTCATTTCTATCACTTATTGACCCAAATTTTGATGAAAAGAAGTTACTTATAATATGTCTCAAATATAGAGCTCCATGTATCACAAGAAATGTAGAAGAGACTTCTAAAATTATCTTTAGCAGTATGTTAATAAAAAATTTACTACAAATAGTTATTGTTCTCTACAGCTGGAAGTATAAATAGGAAATAAATCATCCAGGACCAAATTATAATTTCATGCTTTATCTCTAATAAGGTTAGATAATATCTCTGATTTTAGGTTTTTCAACTTATTTCCTATGTAATAATCCATCTTTTATAAAGAATAGAAATGATTTTACATATGACCAAGAACACTTGCCTATACTCATCTGAAACCTACACTTTTTATTTTTAAAGTCTCCAAAGTAATTTAAAATGTACAAGGAACATTGTAATTTCTTTTATTTCACCACTACATTTTAGATATGACATTTTCTTCCAAAAGTCTCTTATGCTGAAGACTTGGTCTCAATTCGTGACACTCTTTGGGAGGCAGAACTTAGTCAAGAAAGCAGGTAACCGAAGGCCTGCCTTTGAGAATTACACACAGTCCTTGGCCCTGTCCTCTTTCTTTGCATACTGTCTAGGAAGTTATTAACAAGCTCCTAACCAGCATCATAGTCATAATGTCCCTCTGCTCCACAGGCCTAGAATCAACACAGCCCAGCTCTAGAGCAAAATCCTTGAAACTATGAGACATAGAGATTCTATCCCTTAGATTGTTTCTGCTAGGTACTGGGTCACAGTAAGGATGAAGCTCTCTGAACAACCACTCACAGACCCAAGGCCAGTAGGAAGGAATCAGAATCCCATGTGTAACATCTGAATTTGAGGGAGATTATCACTTTTGAACTTGTATGAAAAAGGATGTTTTCAATACATGTGATCTACTTTACAGGGATACTTTTTATGATATATTATTTGATATAATGAATACTCATCAATCTACATATAGTTCTTCAAAAATACCTGTGACTATGATAACTAAAATCTTTAGCAACACAGGAAAAGACTAGTGTTTCACTGACTTCTGTCAAATTCATTGGAACTTGTGACTTCGACTGCCATCGACAAAGGGCATCCTCCTGTCATTTGTACCAAGTGGACCGTCCTAACACACTAGAGAGGATTTCAGAGGCCAAGAGTCAAATACGAAATGTCCTTTTCTCTTGGCAGAACCATATGGTGAGAGGAGTGAAGAGGCTGGGAAAATATGCCAATTGCGTATGTGTCAAAAAAACTTGTTCTATACCTTAATAGGATATGTGGCTACCTTGAAAACAACTGAATAGTAATCTTGAATCAATTTAGGCATCTTTCCAAAGCTTTACTTATGGGTTATTTCTACTGTAGTGATTATTTTATTTTGTTTCTGTTTTGAGATACTATTTCAAGGTTATCATCATCTGAGAAAATTTATATGTTGCAAATAATTTTTATGTAACAAATTAGGGTAGAAGAAAAATCCAGAGTCTTTCAGTAGGTTGAACAATGCAGTGTAATTGTGATAGTAACAGTAGTTAATTCTTGATCTTTGTCTAGACTTTAATAATTGAAAGAAGAATAGAATTAAAATCAGTCTTCCTAACATGAAAAAGAACAATGGAAAATTGCACTCACATACTTGAACAAATTCTAAGGTAGTGACAGAATTAAAGAAATTTATATTCAAGAGTTATTGTTACATTAAATTATTTAGCATGCCCAATTTGAGTGTTCTAAATGTACGTAGTTAAGCTATACCATCCCAGTCCATTTATAAATATCTTTTTAATTCAGATATTCAGAAATCCTTTTAACTAAGTGAATATATCAATGTCTCTATTGTATAAAAAGAGTTAGTTTTATCAAGCATACATGTATGCTGTGAATAAATATATTTAAAAAGATGCTTAATATCTGCAAGGCTCTAGGTTTAACACCAATTAACCACAGCACAATTAATCACAGTGAAATTATATTTAAACTTCTATAAAAATTTTGACTAGGCCACCCACAGTAAAGTACTAGTTACTTATACTATATACGTAAAGAGATACCAATATAAATAATAGAGAATACAAATGATTGTGAAGTACAAAGACAAAATAATAAAATTACTTTTTGAAAGTATATTTAATGTTTTGCTTGATTTTTAGTTTATAATTATAATATTCTGATTTCTGAACCAGCTAATATCTGTGCACTAAATACTGACCATATGTAACTACATAGTGAGATTAAGAATTCTTGCAGATATTTTCATATAGCTTCATAACAGATGAGATTAATTCCTAAAAATCTGCTTAAAACAAATCCAAATTTAATAATAAAATACACCAGCAGCAGCAGTGTACAATATCTGGCACTGTCCACTTCAGTATTTCATGAAGGCTTTAGTGTCTTCATTAACATTAGCTTCACAAATACAGTATCTGTTGTTATTTCTATCTATGAAAAAATTGCATTAACATTATAATTTTTGGTAGTAGGCCTATCTGTTAATGATATCACCCAATAGCCTGCCTTTTCGATATACCACTGTGACTACATTCCACCAGGTAAACAATACAAGTGGTTGTAGTGAAGAGCTTCAAATAAAATGTCATTACACTCAGTTTTTGAGACTCCCTCTGTGTCAGGATGAGAGCCCAGGATGTCATATAACATCCCAACAAATAAAATAGTACTGAAAAGAAAAACTTTACAACTAATTAAATTGTTTTAAGACATTGTTAAAACAATTTAATTTTCCAATCATGATAGACTGTTATTTATGTTTTTATGTATTTTAATTTATAATCCTCAAATTCTTCATGGAATTTGAGTCATACTCTTTGCATGTATATAAAAGTATTTGTAAATTTTATGTGCTCACAATCACAAATGAACAACACATTGCGTTTTAGCATTACCTAGGACTTTTCTTTAAATTGTTTTAAAATGTATTGGTTTTCTTTCCTTCCCTCCTCTGTCCTTCTTTGTTTCTCTCTCTCTTTCCCTGTCTCTATCTTTCTTCTCTCTCTGTATAATGTTTATAATGCATTATTCAAAACTCGATAATTATGTTTTCACAATGTTTTAATAATTTTATATTACTAACAACAAAAATGGAGTTCATAATTTTCATATCATAAAAACACAAAGCATCTTGCTAAATGAACTACTTCCCAGTATGGTGTTGATTAAACATATGCACATGTGCACAATTACAGTCCTTACCTTTATTTATATTTCCTATTAGAAAATGGGAGACTGAACTATTTTTTTCATTTAGCATTGATTGCAATTATTTTAGCTAATTTAATCAAATATATAAATTCTATCCTTAAGTGTACTGTATGAAGTATTTGCTCTGAATTCAATATTCTGTCAAAAAGTCCCATGGAAAAAATAAATTTTCATATATTCAATGAGAAATTTTCAGAAAATGAATGCAAATCATAATAAACACACCCTATGAATAAAAGTGAAAATCTTCCAAATATTAAATGGTATCTTACTATACTATGAGTATTCTTGCATAAAAGCAAACATGGTTTAGAAAGACACAAAGAATTAACTAAAGCTTTGAAACCAACAAATTCTGAACGTAGTGGAAGTTTGTTTTAGGAACTAATGCTAAAAATCTTAGCAGCTGATGGCCAACACAAATGAACTCAGGGGTGCTTTGGAAATTATTTCGTCTCATATTTCTTTGTGCATTTTTTACCTACTGGACTTTTGCTTGTATGTTAAGGTTTCAGTATTTGCATTTTGTAGTTTGTGTGTGTGTGTGCGCGCATTTCAGGTGCTCTTTATTTCTTTTTCTCCTTTTTTGCTTGTACATTTTGTTTTAGTCTTATTTGTCTTTTTTCATTTGCCTATTTTATTAAGAAGGAAAGAAGGTGTGGCGTTGGAAGGTTGGGATATGGGGAGGATCTGAAATAAAATGGGAGAGGGAAAACATAATTGGAATATATTGTATGAAATACAGAAGACTAAAATATTTTAATGGAAAACTTAATGTATCAAAAGATTCATGCTTCAAGTTGTAGGGAAGACTCTAAGTGAGCATGGGAACCTACTTTGTTGTTGCTCCAGCGTAATGTGTAGAAGCTATTCTCTTGCTGCAATGATGCTGGTGAAATGGAAAGTGGCATGGAAGGTCTTGTATACAGATGAGAATGCGACATGCTTACTGCAATCAAACAGAAAAGTGCATACAATAATTTTATGGGTAACAACCATTGGAAGAGAAGCCCCTGACATGGTTCAGAATCCCAGATCCATGCCCAATTTCAGGGATGTTTTTGAAACTTGTAAGGAGATGGAATGCTAAGTGGGGCATTCACTACGTGTATTACTTCCACCTCAGACCATTCCTCAGTGACACAGCAGTGAACAATGTATTTCTGGAAAGCAGTAACATTACTTGAAAGATTCACAAAGGCCTTTTCTAATTCCTCCTTCCCAACAGCTGCACTGATTGCACCTCTCAGGGCAAAGCTGGGCCAAAAGGTGAATGCTTAAATGATTAACTACATACTGTGTTGATAATGAGATTGGGTTCTCCACATACATGGTGAACCCTGCTTATTATTTGTAGAGGGAAAATAGGCCTTGTAAGCGAAGATAAACACTGGAGACGGCAGGAAAGTTACACACACAGCTTACCTCTTTGATAGAAAGAGGTACATGGAATCCCAGGAATGATGTGATTTTACAACCGAGTGATCCTTTGTTATCTGATGAGACAGGCTCTGCTGGGACCTCTGAGAAATCTCTGACAACATCCTTTCCCCTTAAGACCTTGAGCATTCCTTTTAGGTCATAAAACACACTATGAGTGATGTCACCTGTGCTTCACAACTGCCTACGTGACTTCTAAGTTATCTTAGGGCCAGGCCAATCCTGACACCAATAGACATTATGTTTACCTCAGTCAAGCTCTCTAAACCCTAAATTTTGGGCACTACCTCTGGGTCAACAGTACCCATTCTTGTACAAGAAGCCAGATGTACTTTGTGAAGAATGTCAATGTAAACATCTTAAATTGTTGTGCACTTGGGACTGAGTTAATTGTTATCTGAATACTCCCCCCCCCCAAATTATGCTGTGCTTAAATATGGCTATAGTAAAATGATCCGGGCCAGACTCTAGAAGTCCTGGTCCAGCTCCAGTTACAATAAAATTGGGTGGAACCAAGTTTCATTCTTACCTCACCCTGATTATTTTTCCCCTGCTTGCTGTAAAGCTCCCAGGAGAATCACCACAATTGAGGAGGAGGAGGAGGAGGAGGAGGAGGAGATGAGAAAACAAAGGCTTGGCTCTTCATTTCTATCTTGTCACTGAGACTATTTTTATCAATCTAAATTGTGAAGTGATAATATGAAACACGGGCAGGTAAAAATGAGGTATCCTTATTCATGATATGGTTTCTATTAAGGAACACACACAGCTGAGCTATCTCCATAATGGGTGGCCTTGCACCAGGTCCCAGGATTATCCAGATTCAGCCTGTCAATCACAAGAATGGGAGTGGAAAAGGACAGAGAAAGCTACAGATCATGTCACATAGAGTCTGCCTATAAGCTAATGGGGTGAAACCACAGCCCAGAGCAAACGTATTGGTAGATAAATCCTGAAAAATGAGAAAGCATATCATTTTCCCTTTCTCAATGGTAATAACATAAAAGAGAACATGTGAAAAGATTTTCAAGAGAAAAAAATCTTCTTTAAGTATGAATGGGTAATAAAGAATTCATATCGCTGTTTTGTCCTGTTGTCACTATGTAATTGTAATAAACACGTGTAACGTCTCTGCAGTTCAGGCTTGGCTTGCACATACAGTGAGTGTGCTGCAGTTGAAGCAGTGCCTATGTTTTCCCTTCTTTATGCTAACAGCATTATTTTTCTCTATTTGCTGATTTGTCTTTCCTGTGGACAGGAAACTTGCTTAAATTGTACGGCCACCTGATGGTTCTTTAAACCAATATTTTAATTGGAGTTTAATAACACATTGCATAATAATATTTTTCATTAAATTACTATATAGTAATAGCAAAATATAATGCTTATTATTTCTGTGCAATATATTTCCATACTTCATTCTCTCCTCCTCTTCTTTCTTCTTGTTTGGTCTTCTCATACTTCGAAATTTCTTCAATTACTGTTATTTCTATGTTTGGTGTCAGTTTGAATGGGCTCTACATGGTTTGAAATTCAGGATGTGTGGCTGAGATTGGATATAGCTAAGCACATTTGTTACCCTAAATATGCTGTTAAGCGTTGGATTAGCACAAAGCTTCCCAGCTTTTGGTTCATCTTAATCTTACAGTTACTACAAGTTTCTCTGCCAGTGGCTGGTTGTCAGCTGGAAGACAGTAACAAGAGGCTTCTTCGCTTGTTTGTTTTCTATGACAGTGCTTGAAATACGCCTCCCTCCCTCCCCAGTTTCTCAACTCATTCTCTACCACAATTACCACAGCACAATCTACTACCAACCTGGTTGAAGGGAAATTACTTTCACAAACCAATTACAAATTTTTAGGAACAAAATCATTTTCTCATTTTGTAAATATTATGACAGATACAGCATACACAGTAAACAATGATACAATGACCACTTGTTCCTAATAATAAAAGGTGATACTGTCTATAGAACAGTTACAGATTAACAATTTACATTAGGCATTTATAAAATACTATTTCAAAAGTAAACAAGCTCAGAGTATAAATTCGGAAATTCAAGTCTTCCACATGGTTATACTTTGCAAAGCTACACAAGCATTTTCCCACAGACTCAATAATCTTTCCACAAATGCACTCTTGTTCCCAGATAGCAAGCTTCTGAGCTGAGATCATCCCTTAGAAGAATCTTTATTATCCCACTTCTACCTCCTATTGTGCCCCAGATAGCTTGCTTGAAATTCATGACTAGTCCTTCAACTCATGAGAATACGTCTCTAAAAACATATTCCCCTGTCATGAAATAACAGGCAATTAGACCTGTATTGATGCATCATGGCTCTTTAGATTTTAAGGATACTTGGCATATAATATAACTTGTATAATTGCTCATTAACTTGATTGTTTTGGAAAGAATGAGTCATTATTTGGATATTTTCTACTTTGGAATATAGATGCCTATTTATTAAAACCTAGAGAAAGTCCATTTGGAATTAGTTTTGTCATCTATAAAATAAACTAGTTTTACTATCAATCACAAAAGGTTTTAAGAAGAGATATTTGTATTCATATTCTTTAGAAAAGAACTTTATTTCCTTGCATGAATGTGCAAATTGGTTCCTTATGCCTCAGCAGGATAGAAAATAAAGCAATGTGTAAATATCTTAGCAATCCTCATAGATGCTTTTCCCTGAATCTTAAACAATTAATCCATAACATAAGAACTTCCATTTATTTGCTCTGAAATTCACAAGGAAAAAAAGCAATAAGAAATTATTTGAATGAAGTCTGATATAGCCACACTTGTTATTTATTTATTTTGGAATTTGGATTTAGATTTCATTTGAAATGTTATTGCTTTAATCATATGATTTTTGGCTATTTATTATAACATTCAAACTAATATTTGAAAATTGTTTTTTAAATCTATGATCTCAAGTAGAGTGAGATTTTTATCAACTGTCCAACAATAATAACCTAGCTAGAATTTCAAAAACTTATTTTGAAATAATTTATACAATTTATTTTATTATCTAAATGAGTTGTATTTTATTAGTTCAATGTCAATGTAAATAAACATTTCTTTAATTCTAACTAATAATATTATTGGGAAAATACAAATAAGTTTTCCCTTCTACTAAACAGAATTATGCACAACAGTTAATTATACTTCAGTGAATACTCAGGCATTCTCGACAATTGTTTACTCCTGTAGGAACCAGAATGCCACTTCAGTGACCAAACCTACATTCTGCAAATCCAAGAAATGATCAGGTTATATGCTTGTTTCTATCCTAGGAAAGTGTCTTAACATTAAAAGTAAAGGACTGACAGTTAAAAGTCTGCATGGATAAACAATTCTCATCATGCCAACCTGAGATCTGGAAATACCACATTTCTGAACAGAAGGCTTACTCACACTAAGAGGAGAAGGTATCGTTTATATGTAGATAAATAGAAATGAATGTTTCAGCTTTGTCCCACACTGAGAGGAAAAACCTCTGTCTGTCCTACCTTTTTCTGTCCATAAAACTATTTCAATTTATAGAAGAGATGAAACAGAAGTTAGGATATTTGTATATGCAAGTTTATCTGTTGGTACAGTTATCAGAAATCAGAGCTAAGTTTCTGGTGGAATGGTTCAGGGATCCTGAGGAGAGGAATTTTTATTCAGAGAATGGTACTTCCAGTAGCAATTTTCACTCGAGGATCCATTTTACTATATTTTCAATTATTGTAGTAAAAAGAAAAAATAAAAGAAAAAGAAAAATTAATTATGATATAGGAGATTCTACTTAGATAAAATGTTCTTAAATTAATGTCCAACACATTTTTTCTTTATGAAATTTTCTTTTTTTATTTTAATTTTTTTTAATTTTACATACCAACCACAGATCTCCCTCTCATCCCTCTTCCCAATGCCCCACCAGCCGAGTCTCCACCCCACCCCATCCCCTCCTCCAAGAAGGGTAAGGCCTTCCATAGGGAGTCAGCAAAGCCTGGTACAACTGAGTAGTTGAGGAAGGACCAAGTCCCTCCTCCCTGCATCAAGGCTGAGCAAGGCGTTCCACCATAGGTAACAGGTTACAGAAAGCCAGCTCATGCACCAGGGGTAGGTCCTGATACCCACTGCCAGGGGGCCCCTCAAACAGACCCAGCTATACAACTTTCTCCCATATGCAGAGGGCCTAGTCCAGTCCCATGCAGACTCCAAAGGGAAAATTTCTGAGATTTATTTATTATTGTATGTATGGGTATTTTGCCTACATGTGTGTTTGTGCAGTACATGTATTCAGTGCCTGCAGAAGCCAGAAGAAACTGAAGTCACAGATGGTTGTCAGCTGATACTGGGAGTTAAGGCAAGACCTCTGAGACAGCAGACAGAGACACATTGTCTCTCCAGCCTGCCCAAGATATTTCTAATTCTGGTTTTTTTTTGTTTTGTTTTGTTTGTTTTTTTGTTTCCTTGATGAGGGTAACAAAGTCTCAGGCTGCATGCCAGGATGCTCTGAAACTTATAGCAATCCTCCTGTCTTAGCCATTCAAGTGCTGGGGTTAGAGGCATGAGCCACAACACCTGGTGTCCCAATACATTTGCACTTACATTGCTTCTCTTTTGCTCTGCATTCTTCAAAGAGTAGCTATAAAATTGGTTGGTTATCTATGCTTCTGTCTCTTTGTGAGAGAGGTAAATGCTATAAATGCCATTAATAGATTGACAAAGTCTTTCCATAAGGATGGAAATTGAATTCTATTGAATGTGTGTTCTCCTATTATTACCATTTAATTGAACTGATACTCTCAATAAATGAGGGACTTTAATAAAGGAATTTTTGTGTTATTTGAAACATAAGTGACCATTTTCAATAGCAGATGGGAGTATGAATGAAAGAGAAAAGGACAAGACCCTCCCCAGCTGCTAGTCAAACACTGTAAGTGGATGTATGTTAACTCAGTAATTCCAGGACACCATGGAGAATGCCACTTTAACATCACCTTGTGGTATAGTGTGCATCCTAAGCACTTATGTAAGTATGTGGTTAACTCCTTTTGGTAAATTATCTCAATTTATCTTCATAGCTTTGGGAGATACAAATGTATTATTTATATTTTTCCTTCTCTACTATCAGACTTTTAGTTGTTATTATTCATTGTCACCAATTCGCGTTAAACTATAACATCACCTTCACATTTCATCTATATGTTCTGTAAGAATAGCTGAGTTTGTTAAATTAATAACATTTCTTATTTCTGCACTATTCTGTGTGTGTGTGTGTGTGTGTGTGTGTGTGTGTGTGTGTGTGTGTGAGAGAGAGAGAGAGAGAGAGAGAGAGAGAGAGAGAGAGAGAGAGAGAGAGAGAGAGAGAGAGAGATTTATATGCTTAATACGTTCTCAGAACCACGTATAAAGCCTAAATTAAGAAACATTTAATTTGGAAAATAAATCACTAGACACTGAGTCAGAGCATTATTTATAACAATGACAAAGCACTTCTTATGAACACTAAGGTTTAAAATTTTTCTTACTAAGTAAAGGGCTCCAATGCAGGCTTTTAAAATGCAATTATCTGTGTTTATTTACTCATTCTTTTGCTTGTCTGCCAGTAGCCTTTACTGTACACAGTCAAATTTATGTGAATATTAACTAAAATTCCAGTGTTTATCTTAGTTAAATATTTTATCCTAGTGTGTTAATAATGTGCTTTCATTAGCACATTAGCACCATATTCAAATAATTTATATTTATTACTATGAAAAACTAAAGACATTGAAATAGAATATAAGCTAAACAAATTTTGAAGGAGAGGAGAGAAGAAGAGAAACAAAGAAAGGGGAGAGAGAGAGAGAGACAGAGACTGAGACAGAAGTGTCTCGATATACAAGTAATTCACAAAATAAAGTTGGAATGCTGTCTTGAAATGCAGATTATAATAAATTATAGTTGATGAGTGAAGAGAAAAATCAGAGATATGATAGTAAAACTTTACAGATATGGTGAATACATTGAATAAATATTTAATATGTGTTTCAGACAAAACAGTAACCAGAATTAGGTTTTAAATATTGATAGACCTAAGAAAAGAAAATAACACAGGTAGACACGTTTGAAGATTGGTAAAGAATAAACACATGAATGTGGTATTAAAGAGGGAGGGATGACTCAGGAACCGAGCAGCAGAAATCTGCTCAGAGAAGTTCTGTCCAGAATATTTTATAGTAATTAGCTACAGTGATGATCATGTAGACATAACCTCCCATGAATGAAGGATAAGAGATGTAAAACTCCCTCACAGGATAGGAGGGTTTGAGGTAACTATGTGCTGTAAAACAGTGCACGTATCTAAATTCATAAACACAAGTACACAAAAATACAAATCACACATAGTCCAAGAAAAATGAAAACTAAAACAGGATGAACCAAAACTTTATTCACAGTCATGTTATCATAAGACGCAAACAGTAGTTTAGCTACCATGTTAGAAGAAGATAATTACAGAGACTGAAAAAGGGATGTGAGAAAATTATCAAAACCTTGAGCCCTGAAAATAAGTAACATGAAGATTATGAAACATTAGCAATACAAAAACTAATTAAATATCTCTTAGTAATTTTGCAATGAAGAATTTGAAGAAGTTCAAGGGGTTAATTAAAATGTAAGCTGAAAGACTTCACTCATCAATGTTTAAATATAGACTAATACATATGATGCTGAAATTAGATAATAGCAAGTGAACTAAAAGTCTATCTAAAAGGCAGAAGAATGAAATCAAAGCACAAAAGGATGAAAAGTCTAGAGGATTTGTCACATAGAGAGCACTGAGGGGGCCTGGTAATGGTGTGCCTCCATGACCCTGGGCCTTCTCTGACAGAAGTCCTTCTAGAATTTAAGGATGTTCTATTCCATCTCAGTAGACTCAGAGATGAGAAGGAACCTTGTCAACACAGTTTTGGGGCTACATTAGTCCTTAAATATTCTACTGTGAGGAACTTGGCTGGGTAAACTATTCCTATTCAAAAGATTCTACAGATAGCAAGTTACTCACAGGGCTAGACTTGAAACTCAAAAGAAATCAAGGTTATTTGGTTGGTATTTGCTTGGTTAGATTTAAGAATTATCTTGCAACAGATATTATTTTTATGCAGCATTTTTTTTAGAACCAAATGCATCAATAGCAATTATTATATTCTTACATGTTGGGTGGGTTTGGGAAAGATAATTTGCTTTTAATTTCATGAGATAAAAAACAGTAGTGAACAATACGCTAAGGCCTTTCCTTAGAAGATCTTAAATGAAAATGGAAGTGATTTGCACGGTAAGGTTTTGCTGCTATAGAGCCTTGGGGTTGGATGAATGTATTTAGAATATAGGAGGATCATGAAAAAAAAAGTTACGGTTTTTCATTGCAGATACAGAATAGTGCAAATGCTACTGAAATACATTCTTTAATCCTCTTTCCGTGGATGTTGGTGGAACCTGTGATATATCTGTGGAAGCTAATATCTGTGGAGAAATGCCATGAGTTAGATAGACTCAGTTAATCTGAAATCAGTGGTTAGTCAAATGTGAGACTATTTTAATGCATTTGAATGAATCAACAAAAACTCATTTTAAATAGGGTACAGGGACAAAGGTCCTTCTGGGGGAATTATATTAAAATTAAATAGTGTCTATTAAATATGCCTTTAAACAAACAAAAATAGTTTAGATGAATATCACTTGACAACTGGGTCTCAAAAGAAGACAATTCAACTTCCATCATAGTTTGTTGGTTTGTATGATTGATTTTGGGTTTTGGTGGTGTGAGGATCTCTTTGAGGTTTCTCATACTAAGCCACATGTCTCGTGACTCAGTTGACATCTTGCTTGAAATCATATGAGACCGAACCAACACCTCTCTATAAATGTTCTGGGGATGTCTTTCAATACATCAGCTGCATAAATGTCATCAGTTGATCCAGGAAATTTGAAATGTAATTAATTAATAGGGTTTGAACAAGTAAATTTTGCTTCCTTACTGTCCTGCAATAGAGAATATGTGGGCTGGAGATGTTTTGTCTCTTTTTTTCAGAAACATTTCCTCTTGATATTTTTATTTTTTACGAAATTTAAATATTTTTAATTCGGGTTATTTAACTGTTCTTTTAAATTAATTTTTGAAATTAAAATATGATTACAACACTCCCTCCAACATCACACTTGTGACTCCTCACTCCCTATCAAGTCAATGGCCCTCTTCTTTCACTGTTGTGTCTAAATGCATAAATACCTGACGAACGTGCTCAGTGTGGCGTGGCTGTCATTTTAAATTTTATATGTTATTCTATATTTTATAAAATATATATTTATATTTTATATAAAAATTTATATTTTAAATGTCACATTGGCTTGGAAATTCCCCATGTGCTTCCACAGTCTCAACATTTTCTATGGAGTATTTTGGCCACATAAAATTAGTAATCTGTATGACCCACTAATCAAGTCTCACATGTTAGAAGGGCATGACTTACCATGGCTTCTAGACCAAAGTTATTTGATCTCCCATTTCTTCTCTGTTTTCATCCCAGTTGTATTCTTCCTCAGGTCCTGGCCAGCAAAATGGAAGATGTGTGTATTCCTTATGGTCTTGATGCCTGCCCTTCCCTTGACCTGCAGGGCTTTCTCCGTGTTTGTGATGAGGTTCCCATCTGTGTGCAATGTAGATCTCATTCTCACACAGATTTCTACCTGTGTGTAAAGAAATATGTATCTTCATATTTTGTCTATCAGATTATCACAGATTTACTGTCTTTTCCTTTACATTGTCTAAAATTATTAAATAAGGTGTGAGTTAAGATTTATAAAAAAAATACAAAAACCAAGAACTATAGTGTTTATGTTTATTACACTGGACAAATGGGAAAGCAATTTTAACATTATGTTGAAAGTTTGAAACAGAGGAAGTTTCATGGAAATATCAATTTGTGTATGGACAAAATACTCAATCAAAAGGTATTATATTCACACTGTATTAAAAGACATTCATAGTAATGTAGTAATACTAATGTAATTGTGGTAAGAGACATAGGGTATTAACTAGATACTTGCTTTTAAATATGTAATTTAAACAAGCTCAGATAGGTCCCCATGAAGTATAAAGAAGACCAAGCAGAAACATTCCATGGGGACTGATTGTTTTGTTTTGCTTGTTTCATGTTTCAGTAGCTAGTTATTGGAATTCCCAAAAATGAATGAGCCATGAAAAACTTTGACATAAAAGAATAGTATTTCAAAAAACTTACTTTCAATTGATGATTGATGCAATATTTAGCCACTCTGCTTACCAAATCCATATTTTTAACATTCAAATTACATTGAATTCATACACTGAGATCTGACTGCCAAAATATTGGGCAATTTTTTTTAACAATTTGATGAAATGAAGTCATGTCAGCATTCACTGTACTTCCTTTCACTCTGCTATGTATATTCTTACAGGATTTTGTTTTATTCTTAAATTTAACAATTAACCTAAGACAGAATGGTGGAAATAAATTTTCACATATAAATAATAATTAAGTGTTGCCTTGACATAATATCTTAATGTAAATCTCACCATTATTTAAATGTATGAGATTCACTTTAAAATACAATTAATTATTGTTTAAAATACCCAAGCAAGGAAAGAAAAATTATGGCATGGCATCTGTCAACAAGTTTTTTAAAAAATATTCTCATCTATCTTTATGGTGTTTTCACTCAGTTTATTTATTTGAAACATTTCAAACACTGAAAAAGATTTCCTGGTCAAATTTTCAAGAAGTGATAAAAGGACATAGTCTCATCTTCTAAAAGTCCACTATAAATGCACAGATGAGCCTCATCTAGGTCCCTGACACGATCTTAAACTGACTTTGGGTGCTGGGTTGTTCAATTTTCTCTGCCTTTGAAGGCCTGATCTTTTAAGTGCCTACCCCATTTCTTTTCCTTCTATATTGCAAAGCACAAAAGCACAGCCAGCATTTTCTCGGTGCATTTGTCCGGAAATAAGAATCCTGTGTGACTACATTCAGGGATTGCATTACTTGCTGTCCTTTTTACCTTGCTTTGGTACCCCGTCTCTGACTTTGTTCTTCATTTGCTGTCTGTATATCCTTGCTCCAAATCCATGCTTTTACTGGAACTCCTAGCAGCACATCTAGATTTTCTGTCTTCATTTTTTTTTCAGCACAGGCAGATCTGAAGAGAATGCTGTCTCTCTTCTGCGTGGAACCCATCTCCTCCTTCCCAGTGATCATCTGTTTCTCACAACACAGGAGAATGTACAGCTTTCCCATCAGCAAAGGATGAAGTTGCCTTTTTTATACAATTTCAGATAGAAAAGCAAGTCCCATATCCCACATCTCATTTTGCTTTCCAAATAGTAGGATAACTATTTTATTTTCAAAATCACACACAGGTGCACAAAGAGCTGCTTTCTTGCTTTTTAAAAAACACTTCACTGAAGTAATTACTAAAGTGCAGTAAAAGAAATTATAAAAGTTATCAAAAATCTATTCAGAGACTCATGAAAAGACAATCACTGAGTAATACTCAGAATTTTCCTCTGTATTAGTATACCCCTATGAGTTTAGTTTATTCTCTTATGAGTTAGGTTTTCAGGGGGTAATAATGTGATAATGGTTGTGTTACCATCTTAACAAATATATATTTATTTATCCTTGTCTTTTAAATTTTTTAGATTTTAATTTAATATGTAATATGTATGTATATATTCATAATATATCCAAGATAAGCAAACTTTATTTTAGAACAGTGATCAACTTCCTAAATGACTAAGATTTCTAAACATTAGAAAGCACCTGTCAGATTGTCTACTGAATGTTTTGCTGTGAGTCTTACAAAATTTACAAGGTGTGCTTTATTCTCTACCTCAGCTTAGGTGTCAGGAATGATATATGTAGTAATCTGTAGAGTAGCAGACGAAACATTGATGAGCTGACAGGTGTTAGATATGTGCTATCTTTTTAAAGATACTGCAGAGCATGTGATTAAATTCCTATTTCTGCTTTCACAGGATATATGACTATAAGCACAGGGATAGAAAATAAAATTGCTCTAATGAGGACCTGGAGTCTGTGTACCCTGAGGGTGTCTATGCAGAGATGGAGCAAGATTTGTTTAAAAATATTTTAGAGAATTCTGAGCTTTATGATCAGCTCTGCTATAGTCTCGAAGCTTGAGGCTGTGATATGTAAATGGGAGTATAGTTCGCATTAGTTGCCTTGTTTTAATTGACATTCACAGGTATATTATTTACTACAAGGACTAACTGTAAACAGTGCAGGTTGTTGTCAGTATATAAAGCATTTCCAATATATTATGCAATAATGCCCTTGCTTGATGTTTTCAGCCTGTGTTCTTTTAGCACAAATCCCATCTCTTGTACAGGTTCTAGGATGCAAAGTGTACAGCTGGTTATCAACAGTGAATGGTTTGTAATGTTCTTTGATCTAAGTTATTGAAAGCTTCACTCTCAAATCTGCATACCACTTCTTTGGCTAAAACTTCATGAATTATATTTACAAGACTGGGGTTTTAACACTGGCTACTGTTCCCCTGTTTCAAACCTTCACCAGCTTTGCAAGTGAGAGAAGTGTTCTACGGCCCATGTTCTATGCTCTGTTCGAATGTACCACACACCTCATAAGACTAAATTGTTATGATTAGTCAACATGTAGAGAGTCATCATTTAAGTTTTAGCACATATTATGAAACAGACCCCAGATTTTAGTAAAATCTGCTCAGAAAGTTGTTTTGGTACAGCTCTAGTTTGTAATAATTTCCCCTTTCATGAACTATTTGCCTAAGCAGTAGTATTCATTCATCCATACTAGTTCATTTTGTTGATAATACAAATTCGTTCCACTATACTGACTAATTGCTTATTTGGTTATATAAAATTATTTGTAATTATATGTTATATAGAAGAATTAAAGGATAATTGTTTCACATGATTATGATACACTTAAGCAGAGAGTGCTGGCACATGCCTTCAATCTCAGCAATAGGGAGGGTGAAGCAGGAAAGTGGCTGAGAATGCCAGTCCAGCATGGGCTTCATCCTGAGTTCAAGGACAGCCTGAGCTCAGGTATGAGAGTGCAGAGTGCGGATTAGTTCTCAAAAACCTGGAAATAAACAAACAGCAGAGAAACAATTCAGATTAATGGAATTACAAGGTCCTGCATTATATTTTCATATATAATTTGTAGAAATGAAGTTGTCCTGGCAAAGGACCCTTAAATTATAGAATATTCTCTGAATAAGGGGATGTCATTTTGTAACTATCAAGGATAGCTGAACACTAGAACATTGGTGATGTTGCATTTTAATTAAAAATATATTGATATCTAAACATTTCACTTTAATTAAAAATATTTTGATAACTAAACATTTCATTTTAATTAAAAATATCTTGATATCTAATGCTCTGATCTCTATTGATATTTTGAAATTTATAAATTATTTTAATAATATCTGACCTCTTATAAAAGCTTAGAATGAGCAATTACATATTTTCTTATAATTATATTACATTTACAAAATATTTGATATTAAAAATAAAATATCCAATTTAAAACTTATATGAACTTGCATTCTTAAGTGAAACATCTATTGCTTCAATAACAAACATGTTTTCCTGCTCATTTTCTAAAAAAAAATTTCTTTTCTTTTTGACTATTTTGGGGAGAGTTCTAGGTTATAATATTTGTCTCTTTTCATTAAGAGGACAAATAATGATTCATTGCCTAGGTAGTAGTCTTAATTCATACATATTAATTAATTATATTGATAATAAAAATTCTTGCATTTATATTATCTAATTATTTATTTAAATTAGTTGTAATTATATAATATATACAAAGATTGTTAATAATGATTATTTTAGATGATTACCTTAGGATAAATTTAGAACTGAGTATGCTGGCACATATAATTACATAATTCCTCCTTTCTTATATCCCTGAAAGTCCTCCCATATACCCTACCCCTTGCTTTTTTAAATTCATGATCACATTTTTCATTAATTGTTGATGTACATACATATATACACATATGTATATATGTATATGTATATGCATGTATGTGTATATACATATATTTGTGTATGAACATACAAATGTAATATAAATGTACAAATCATTCAGTCTATATAATGTTAGAAATGTGTATTTTCAAGTTGCCTGTTTGTTATTGTATAACTGGTTGGTGTGCTCTTCCCTGAGAAGAATATTTCTCCCTACTCTCAGCATTCCTTAGTTGCCTATAGCAGGGTTAAAGCTTTCTCCATCCACTTAGCACATCTGTTGTTCTTGTCCTTGTTCAGCTTATGTTTAGGCATCAGTGTTGGTAAAACTGTGTCGATGTAGCTTCTGGCATTATTAAGAGAAACAATCTCTCAGCAAACTGAGTATTTCTATGTTTCTTATCATTTTTCTGTCTCCTCTGTTGCAATAATCTCAAACCCTCTGGTGTGGAAGTTGTACTGTAGATGTGGCCTGGGATCCACACCTCTGCATTTTTATTGGTTTAGGTTTTCTGGGGTGGTCTCCATTTGCTTCGAAGAGTTTCCTTAATGACGAATGAGCATCACACATGTGTATAAAGACAAAGGTTTAGAACTGAGTTAGAAATTGTGCTAGTTTCATAAAAATGGCAGCTGCAGGTTCTTCTCCAAAATCCATATCTTCACTGGCTCTGGGTAGTTGGAGGGGTTTTCAGTACCAGACATGCTTTCCTTTTGTGGAGCAGGTCTTAAGTCTGATTATGGAGCTGTTTGTTACTGCTAAGGTATGTGTATCAATACTGGACCCTTTGGGTTTTCACACCTTGTTGGTCATTGTGGTTCGTAAGACTCGTAGCTGGGTGTGATTGTTGTTTTCTTCCTTCCTTTGGAAGTTTGCATAGCCCTGGTACCATAGCCACTAGTCCTCATGGAGAAGACTTTCAAGTGAGGGTCAGGTCTGGAGTCTCTGGGCCTTGAGTCTGAAATCTGCTTATTTTAAAATACAATATAAATCCAATTAATAGTGGAAATGGCAATTAGAATGTAAGAGGTACTCACAAAATAATGCAAGTGCAGTAGATCAAATGTAACTATATTAACAAATGGAATAAGTAATGGAAATATTATCACGTCCCAAATAAAAGAACAGTGAAGATATTTGCAGAATGGTAGCTTAAGTGTATGGGTCAAGATTCCATGGCTCCAGAAGCTTAACATTTACATAAAGTAATTCAACTTTTACATAGGAAGGCAATAGGAGAAAGGTGGCATGGATGCCTAAGAAGGTAAGTCCTTCTACAGGAGAAGAAGAAAGGTGTGAACAAGAGCGAGAGAGACATAACAGAGGGTAATAGTGGGTTGATTGGGGTCATAATACCTTGTACACATGTTTGAAATTCTCAAAAGTAACTTTTTCCTTTTTTTTTTTTTTTAAAAAAAAAAGAGATAAACCTTCAAGTCTTATATGGTGCTCAATAAAAAAGGAAAAACAAAAATCCAACACTGGGCACAAAAACAACACCAATCAAACCAAACCAAGCAAAACCAAAACAGTTCCCACAACCTAAAGGCTTAGGTATGTGGGAAAATCTTAACCGAGAGAAAAGTCCCAGGAATGCCTTAGTCTTTTATTGCAGTCAGAGAGGATATCCAGAATAAACCAAAATCATCAATATAGATCCCTGTGTCTTAAAGGGAAATGATCTGCCCACACCAGGCACGGGAATTATTTCTCCCAGGTGAGAGAGGTGTCAAAATGAGATATCGAGTACTTGCCCTTTGCTGGGTTACAGAAAAGCAGGCAAAAGTTCTGTGAGAAAATAGGAAAATAAGATTGACTCTGCCATTTCTTTGATCTAGTTACATGGGGATATTGATATACATTCAGATGCAAATCAGCTATACGTGCATATATATTAGATAAATAAAAAAATCAACCCATGCACACATCTATTGAAACGTACTGTATTTGCTAAAGATAAAAACATCAAAATAACATCAAAGAATGCAAATATTTCAGGGCATATTAAAATACATAGAAAGGCAAAGAACAAAGATTACTTCCTTTAATGCTCTTATTTGTGCAGTGTTTATTTCTTATAAATTATAATTCTAACTGAAATCCTCATCTTATTATGACGTTGACTTTATGTTATCATTGCATATCAATGTAGACACAGATAGATGTATCTTACATAAAGGAATGATGAGTAGGAGGGAGGGAGAGATGGGTAGGGGGTTTAACAAGCACTCTGATCACATTCACTGAACCTCTTTTAGCAGGGAAGCATTCCTCACTCTCAGCATGAGATTTTTGTTCAAGTTGAGTTGTTACATCTCAGACATCACAATGGCGTGGGTGAGAGAGGCTTCCTTCTCATCAGTAGGGAGCCATGTTATAGGGCCTCCTGCTGAGCTTTAGTATATCCACAGTGCTCTCCTTAAAGCCCAATTTCATGGAAGTTATGTACCACTGCTCCTGCTTTTCTCACACTTCCTCAGAGCAACTGTTCCAAGGGCATCTTTCTCTTTCATAGTGCAACAGAGGACAGCTGTTAATGCCACCTATTGAGAATAAGACCACTACCACAGCTCGAAGTCAAACTTGAAGCAAGCTTTAATTAAATACTGGCCAGGTGGATGGACTCTGGCCAGGTCCATACCCAGTTTCCTAGGAAATGGCCCAGAATCAGGTGTGGCATGGGCTTAAGAAGGAAAACACATAATTCATTGCATTTCCCATCAGGACCAATCCCGGGCAAGCATACATCCTGACATATTCCCTGCCTACCTACCTCCAGCCCACGTGTGATCAAGCATATGCTGTGCAGGTGGATAAAACAAACTTGTTTGGGGGAATGAAAGCATGTGGCTTGTTATCTCCCATAAACAATAGCTTCCACATTACAGGAACTATCCGTCCTTGGGCAAGGGGCTTGCGAATCAGAGGCATTTTTATCATGGATCTCAAAGGCAAAAGATTAAAACTAAAAATGTAACTTTGACTCTCACACAGCCTAGAGAATGTTCCTCTCATTCTTAGAAGTGAGTGAAACTCACTCACACGTATAGTCATGCTGATAACTTCAGAATTCTGGAAAATGCTGTGACATGAATATAACAAAAAAAAGATAATAATGATCTGCTATTTCATAACTGAACAAAATAATTCTGTTTTACTCCCTACCTTTTTTTTTAAACTTGATTTCTTCTTAAAGTTTTAAAGGCGGTTGTAAGAGAATAGTAAAATAACTCAATTGCAAACCCTTATGTCAACTTCTTACTATGAAAACTAGCTTCCATGTGGGCACTGTGCTTCTTGAATGCACACAACATCATGTGAAGGGCAAACAGAAGTGTCTGTATTAAGCACCACTCTTCTCCTTTGGCAAATGTAACTAAAATTCTATGCCCTCTGCAATTAAACAACTTCCATTTCTCTAAATATGCTAGCTGTTGAATCTTGCTCAAGTTAATTTTAACATCTTTATATTTCTGAGAATTTCATGAGTAATAGATTTTTTTGTTGTTTTTTATTGTTTTGTTTTGTTTTTCAAGACAGGGTTTCTCTGTGTAGCTTTTCATCTTTCCTGGAACTCGCTTTGTAGACCAGGCTGGCCTCGAACTCACAGAGATCCACCTGCCTCTGCCTCCTGAGTGCTGGGATTAAAGGCATGTGCCACCACTGTTCGGCTGAGTAATAGATTTTTATCATTTCCCCACTCCTTCTCCTTCTTCTACCTCCCCTTATTCCCTCCAAATCCTTCTCAAACTCATGTTTCTTAGTGTGTTTTGTGTGTGTGTGTGTGTGTGTGTGTGTGTGTGTGTGTGTGTGTGATATGAATTGATATATTATACTGGCTGGTTTTGTGTCAACACAAGCTAGAGTAATCAGAGAGGAAGGAGCCTCACTTGAGGAAATGCTTCCATGTGATCCAGCTGTAAGGAATTTTCACAATAGGTGATCAATGGGGAAGGGCCTAGCATAATTATGTGTGGTGCCATCCCTGGCCTGGTGGTCCTGGGTTCTACAAGAAAGCAGCCTGAACAATTCAGGAGAAGCAAGCCAGTAAGCAACACCCCTTTATGATCTCTCTATCAGCTCCTACCTCCAGGATCCTGCCCTGTTTGAGTTCCTGTCCTGACTTCTTTCAGTGATAAACAGGAATATGGGAGTGTAAGCCAAACAAACCCTTTTCTTCCCAAGTTGCTTTTTGGTCATGGTGTTTTGTCACAGCAATTGAAACCCAAACTAAGACATGAATATACACAACCTCCTAAGGCCTTAAGTGTTGCTCACATGTATATGTATATTTTGGGCTGGCCACTTGGAATTAGATAATCTATTAGATGACTCATTCCATGAGATGAGTGATTCTACCTCTCCTATCAGTCATTAATTTCTGTAGTTCTTAATCTGTAGTGGAGCTTTGTAAACTCCATTTTTGGAATGTCAACTGATGGTGTCATTGCTCATGTATTGTATAGGCAGCCATAATATTGTAGTTTAAATGTAATTGGCCCCCACAATTTCATAGGGAATGGCACTATTCAAAGGTGTGGCTTTGTTGGAGTGGATATGGCCTTGTTGGAGGAAGTGTGTTCTTGTATAATATTAGAGGGAACAACCTTAATATTATACATCCCAGGGGCTCAGGAGAGAGAACTATGAACGGAGAGGACTGTTTTCAGATTTCAGCACACAAAGCTCTTAGTCCAGTCATTTATTCTTCCAAATCTTCTTTCCCGTCCTCCCGTGTCGTGGGAGTTCTGGTATATATACACTTATAAGCAGTAATCCCTTGGCAGTGCAAAGCCAGGTTTCCAGGGTCAAACGGAGCGGTGATAAGAATCACAAAGAGGGGCAATAATTGTTAATTATTGTTTGCAACCCAAAAGGGAAGTGACTAATGGGGAAATGAATTAACTAAAGGCTAAATTTGGGTAATATATAAGCAGAGGAATCTTATGTGATCAAGTATAATCTTAAACATGATTGGTAGAAAATGTTAAAAATCTGTAAGTTGCTAGGTCAATGGGAGAAAATAAAACTGCCTTCTTTTTTCCTGTGGCTCCTATCTGTTCAAGCTATCTGCCGTTTTTCTGCAGGGTGGGAGAAAGTGTGCTCAGTCACTAGGCAACCTGTGCACAGCTAGATGCCTCTGGTGATAGTTAAAGGGAGATCTGGAACTAGAGGTAAGATTTGGGAAAGGAGGAAGTTAAGCTTAACTGCACATCTCAAATGGGTAGTCTGGATGCTTAAGTCTCTTCTTAGAGTACAGAGGTATCTCTGATAAGGTACTTTCCTCCCTCTGGAGATGGACCTGGCCGGATGCTGCCAATGATGATAATTACAGGGAGGCTTGAACTGGGATTCTGGCTGAGCATAGCTGTCAGCGCAGAAGGTTATCTAAATATTCCTAGAAGTGGTTAGGTAAGGAGTAAGAGGTCTATGAAGTTAGTAAGACTGTAAGAAAGGAAGGTCTGAGCTAAACTGTGTGAAGCTATTACTTAAGGTCCACCTGACCTAGGCAGTGTCTCCTTATGGAATTTACCTTAAATCAGGAGACTAGCATGTGGTGGTCTGGACTGTTATTTCTGTTAGTCCTTGAAAGTGACTACGGGAGATATCTGATTCCAGTGCTGAAATAGGAGAAATGGATGGGCTCAGGGAAAGGAAGCCTTTCCTGAGGCTGTTCTCCAAAAACCTTGAATGTTTATGTTCAAAGAGTGATCAGTCCACACTGTTAGCAATTCTTAGGGAAAAATCAATTGGGAAAACTATGAAGGCACACATGATTTTCATAACAGAAGACAGCTAATATATAACAAGCCAAATAACACCAAATGCTCCTTGGAATTTGACTTCCTCTGAAGGAATTCCTTGATCCCTTCAGGTAGTGGCTTTGCTATAACCAGCTGAGTTCTTATATTTTCCTGTGGCCTGTAGCATGTGTCACAGTGGGGGTGAGCTTTGAGGTTTCCTGTGCTCAGAATACTGCTCAGTGAGTTAGTTGACTTCCTATTGCCTGCAAGATGTAGCTCCAGAACCATGTCTACCTGCATGTTACCATGGTCAGCCCTATGATGATAATGGACTGAACTCTGAGATTGTAACCAAGTACCTTCAATTAAATGCTTCATTTATAAGAATTGCTGTGGTCATAGTGTCTCTTCACAGCAATAAAAACCCTAAAACATGTATTGTTGAGATTCCATGAGCACAACTTTCCTGTCATGTCTAGAAGTCACTGTCTTGCAGTGAAATTTTTGGTCCCTTGACTCTTACAATTTTTCTACTGCCTCTTCTGGCTGTATTCCCTCAGCCTTAGGTGTAGGAGTTGTATGGAAGATGTATTGAGTCTATCTTCCTAATGGGGCATTTTTCTTTGAATTTTGACCAAGTTGTGGATTTCTGTAATGTTCTGCTGCATAAAAAAGCTTCTTTAATTAGTTACTCTTATCTGTGAGTCCAAGAAATACATTTAGAATACAGTTAAAATTCATAATTATTTAGGAAAGTGGCAGTAGTATGTTCTTATCTAGGGTTCATGGATTCAAAAGCCATGGGTAGTAGGCTATGTTTACAGTACCAGTCATGAATCTTCTTGTATTGAACAGGCCTTAAGTCCAATTTGTAGACAGATTTTTTTTCTTTGGGCCACCAGCTCACAAAAAAATGATACAGAGACTTATTATTACTTATGAAAGCTCAACTTAGCTTAGGCTTGTCCCACTAGCTCTTATAACTTAAATTAACCTATTTCTTTTCATCTACATGTTGCCAAATGACTAATGGCCTTTACCTCTCCTCCTGCATGTCTTGCTCCCTCTGCATCCAGCTGCTGACTCTTCATTTCTTCTTCCCAGAGTTCTTTCTCTGCCTGGAAGTCCCATCTATACCTCCTGCCTTTATATTGGTCATTCAGTTTTTAATTACACCAATCACAGTCAGACATCTTCATACAATATACAAATATTCTACAACACCAATTAGATGCCTGTTGACCACCCCAAGGATATAAGTTTCACTATTATATCTTTTCAGATATCTTACCATTTCCACAAGTTCTATAAAGACATATTTCTTTACATTTACAAACTATAAAAGGAGAATATTACTAAGAGAGATGAATGTTTTCAATGCATCAATAATTTATTTTGTTATATCAACTTTAAGTTCTGATTTGTAATAAGCCCCAAGTATTGGAGATTGTCATATTTAATGTATCTTTATAACTACTTAAAATACTCTTATGCCCCCTGTGACTTCTAAACCCCACCTCTTAGCCTATCATCATTTATATCAATAGATTAGAAATTTATGTCATTTAATATATTTATGAATGTTTTAGAGAAAAGATAATTAATTTTGTTTTACAATAGTCAAATAGAGGATTCTGATGCGTTTTGAACTTACTGTCATCAAAACATGACTAAGGAAGCCAGGCTGTCTCCTAAGGACTACCTGGCAAGATTATAATCAATAAGACATAAGTCTAGATCGCAAGAGTGCTGGAGGAATGTTATTTCTACTGGACAAAACAATTTTGTCTGAGATTCATCAGAAAACATCAGCAGAAATGAATGATGTCCTATGTGAGGTGAAACATGTATAAGGTCTTACGCCTGGTTAATTGCTATTTTGAGGTAAATTTTTGATGTTGAAAAAGAATATTGTCTCTACATTAAAAGCATTCATATCTAATGCTGTTAATTTTCTTGGAATTTTTGCTTCTCAACTTAAGAGATGCTTCAGGCTGATTCCTTGAAGTCTTTTTCCTTTTCATGTCCACATACATTTTTCTACCTTTCTATTCTTCTTTACATCTTTGATTGGATGAGATCTACATCATATTTTTCTAAATTTTCACTATGCTTGATGACATGTTTTGTTTGACACTGATGTCAGTTTAGTACCTCATTCATAGTAACTTGCTTAAAATAAGGACAGATCAGTGGGTGCCTTCCTCTCCATGACTGGAGGGACCTTAAGAACATAAAATAAGATTTGATATAAAAGTTCCCATTAAACAATATTGTGTGTTGGTTAACTAGGGGATGTGTTAATCTGAATCAAACATCCTCATCAACGTATAAAACTCTACACACACATGCCAAAAAAATAAGTGCCAGAAAAGGGCTTGAGGAGCCACAAGAAGGCAGACTCAACTAACAATCTTTGCTATTCTTCATGCTTCATACATTTGGACCCTTGAGTAAGGATGCATCAACGTCTTCAGGATTAAAGACAATGTTATCTTCATGGAGGGTCATGAACATAAAGCTATGGAAGTGACTACAGTGGCAGATATCCAAAAGACAAAACAAATGAAGCTGATAAAAAAAATAAGAAAGAACTAAAAGAAATACAAAAATAAAAGGATGAAAACATTTATCTTTATATTAATTAATATCACAGAAAATGAATAATTTAGAGCCATAACATAAATTAAATGTAGATAGAATATTTAAGGAGCCAAAAAGAGAAGCATTATCCTCTACTAAAATTATTGTCAACAAAAATCCCAGAAACTAGGAAATACAAGTTTTCCTTTCCGGACTTCTGACATACAGCTTCCAGTCTCCCCCACGGAAAAGAAAACAGTATATCGATTCACCTTTGCTTTTCTTCCAGGGATTCTAATTTTTGTTTGACTACTAACTAATAGAGATTTTGTTCAAAGAAGTAGTTCCAGGAAACAGAACCTCACTGGATACACTCTATGAATCCTTTTTTTTTTTTTTCAAGTTTTCTTGGCTTGTTTAATCTACTCTGTTTTGGTATGAAGACACTACTGTCTCTATTCCTAAAGGAACAAAACCCACATGAAAATAATTTCTTGTCTCAAGGTATAAGAATTCGTACAAGAATGTGGCTTTGAATTAATTTAAACTTTCCCCACAGATAATCTGTATAGAATGGTTGTCTCTAAGTGTATCAAGAACATGGCAAGTCTATGGCCAGTGATTTGAACCCAAACTTAAAGACTGTCTAATGAAATGAAACCATCTGCAGCTTCCTAAAAGCTGCTCTTATCTCAGGGAGCAGCAGCACAAAGTTTTGACTAAAGTGGGGACAAAATTAAAGGCTGCACATAATAAGATTAGTTATAAACTGGGGTCTATAATCATTAGGATTTACAAAAATAAAAAATAAATAATCAGAACTGATTGGAAGAAAGTCTAGAGGGCATGTGCTCTAACTTAATGTAATTGGATTAGACCCCTCAAACTCTGCATAGCCTTCCTTGCCAGTGGATGGAATTTCTCTGCCTACATCCCTTAAAATTTCCTCTTTGCTGGAAACGTATGGAATGTCATAAACTAGTTTCCATTAAAAGGACTGCATTATTGCTGTGAGATTGAATACATAACAGGTAGTGTACTTCATTGGAACTTAAGCACGACTGACAAATTTTACCTACTAAGGCCTGTTGATCATGTGAGTAAATATAAATTTGAAAGAGAATTAGTCAATATATATGGTCTCACTAATCCTAGAAGCAGCAATCAAAGTGTTCTTTTGCACTGAACACTAACAACTTTAACAGAAAATTCACTAGGGTGAAATCTGAATGTATTTAATTTGAAATAAACTATTATACCCACCATTAGAATATTATGAATGAAGATAACAGATTCCCTAGGGAGAGTACTTCCCTTTTGGAGTGGGTTCATATACATGTTCTAGCTCTTCCTATGAGGAAGGATGAGACAAGATTTTAGTTCACTGCAAGTTCAATAAAGGCATTATTACATGTGTTCTCATATCTTGAGAGCCTTGTGTTTTCTCTTCTCTGAAGAATAGACATGTTGAGAATAAATCCTGACATTGACCTGGTCTCCAGAATTTAGCATATCAAGTCTAGTGAATCCTAAAACAAAGTGAGGATTATCATTTTAATGGACTTCACTGTCAAAACAGCAATCAGAATAATCAGACCCACAGAGATTATACTAGATTGACAGAAAGGGCGAACTCCCTGACAGGTTATGCCTGGAATAGAAACAGATAAGGATTGTTATGAAAGTCTCACTTAACATGTGAAGTGAAACATTCTGAAACCAGTGAACACAAGCATGTCTCCAATAATATTAAGCAAGTCATGGTCCCTTGGTCAGTGCTCTGATTTCAGAGATTTCACAGATCCTAAGCTCCTTACATGTGGAGGTGACTGAGTTTCAGTGTTCCAAAAGCCCACAACTGTTAAAATACATTGCTCCTAATATTCTTCCCAGTCCTCCCCAAGGAACTTATGGTCATTCAATAAGGATGGTAATGGATTAAGGAAAGGTAAATAAAAATCAGATGAAAAGCTGTGTGCTGACTCAAGAATAATGTTAATTCTGGGAAAAAGAAATCAACTTAATAGACTACAAATCAGAGGAGAATTCAAGACAATCAACAGAAGTTTTGCTTAGTAGATGATAGATTCAGTCCAGTGGTTCCCCAAGATCATTCCCCAGTTATCTTCCTACTTTTTGAAATGAATAACTGGATATGTTAAGACAAGCATATCCAGACATGGCTCTTAAAATACATCTGCTTAAAAACTGACAGTGCTTGAGAGAGGGACAGAAAGCCCCTTGGCTCTTTAGGAAAGCAACAGGCAAGTAGAGATACTGGAAGTTTTGATGTTTTCTAGATAGTGCTTTGAAGAAATTATATACTTTAGAGTTACTGCAGTGTCTGTGCCAACTGGGTATACTAATTTCTATGTATACTTCATTGAGTCATCTGATTGACATTTGTTATAGCAGACAGACTTTGTTGATTTAAAAAGAATTATTTTCCATATAAAGTGGATATGAGTTGCATCCAATTGTCCAGACATGTGTGGAGTCCAGGATCAAAATAACACAGCTGGCTCATAGAATGAAGCTATGACCTAAAGAACACTTATCCATTATTTAGCTATTAATGGTGACTATTATAAACACACGAATTTATAGTGGAACTGACAGAAAAACTTTCACAGTCACGTCTATAGGCATGTTAACTACTTTTTCTTACACTGAATATACATGAGTGGCTTCCTTTTACACAGAGAAGCACACCTTTCCTGTGATATTCATGGGACCTGATGAAGAAGATGAAGCAACTCATGTAGGTATGTCTACGAGACATAAGTCACAGGTAAAGTAAATTCCATGACATTGTAGAGAATTGCCACATCAACTAAATTCATTCCTAGAATTAGTACTGGTCATGGTAAGCTTGTTTGGATCTTGGTAGCAACAGGTATTTCATTTAGGCATTTTGTTTTAATTGAGCATTTCCATGTTCTTGTGTGTCATAGAAGAAGGCTTTTTATATGATACAAGTAGGCATGACATTTGACTCAATAGGGCCATCTGACCAAACAGATTTTCTTATATCTGGAGTCACCCCAAGGAGACCGATCACAGCTGCAACTTTAATGCATCACAGCACAAATACTTAGGATGTGGTCTATAGATTCTTTGTCATGAAATTTATTCCAAAAGTTCAGCATAATAGAAGACTTTACTAGGGTTTGATAGGAGTTACCAAGTTACCAAGGCACAATGGAATGGTACTACTCTTGAAGAAATTTAAGCATTATCTAAATAAACCACAAAGATGGGCATATATACTGACCTGTGATGTAAAGAAAACATATTCATGAGTATAGATTCACCATATTCTGAAGACAGAAGTGTACATTGTCAAACAAAAGGTCTAAATATCCATGGATTTTCATGTTTCCTAAACTTTTTCTCTTTGCATTTTCTCATTGGGAGCCATAGATATCTCTGTTCATCAAGCTCAATCAATAAAATATGACTCTGGTTGATTTGCTGTTTTGCATTCTGTTTGTCACCTAGGTAAAGAAATGTACAACTAAAGCTCCGCTCTACAGTGGTTTTTAACAATGATAGGAAGCAGAAATTCTTTTGATGGCAGATTTTCCTAGTGTTAGTACTGGTTTTTCACTTGTGTGGATGGGGCAGTGATTAGATTTGGAGATAGGCATTGATATATGAGCTGGCATAAGCAGTTTGACTTACTAGAAGTATTCACAGAATGCCCTTGGCAAATATAGTGTAGATTTCTGAAGAAATATCTTGATGGTAAGTTTAGCTCAGATGAGCACATAATGTGAAAAGACTTGTATCATATATTTTTTGCTCATCAAAGGTAATTTTAATATTTCTAATGTTGTGGTGCCTTGCTCCAAGAATAATTCACTTACCCAGCCATTTCTATCAATTCCAATATTCTCAGCCACAAAGCACCTGTAGTGGCAGGGATATAAATTGAACATGAGGGCAGAAACATGAGTTTCCACTCACAAAGACAGATGTGGCTGATGCCACTGTGATGTGTCCTGTCTGATAACTGCCAGGATCAGTACTGAGCCAGGGATCCCCCGGGGCTATCAGCCAGACTCATTGTGGCAGGGTGGTGGATGCAAGCAATTCCATCATGAAAACTTTCTTCTAACTCAACGAGAAGATTCATTGCCACTGAAATAGACACCTATTCATGAAAAGGATTTGTCTTCTTTCTGTCAATAGTTCTTTCAGAATAACTCGCTGTGGACATAGACAGTCACTTCTCTATGCTGCTATATGCTGTTCCCTGGCCTCTGACCATGGGACTCATTTCACAGCAAATGGATTGTAGAAATGACTTCATACTCATGAAATCCATTGTTTTTACTATTTTCTCCACCATCTGAGACAATTTTTAAGGCTATTTTGAAATGGACCTTAGAAAAATTGGTTAATGTGACAACTTGAGCCAATAGCTTGGGAAATTAAATCAGTGTTGCCCAAGATTTGATATATACTCTAAATCTGAACAACATATACTCTGCTGTCTCTCACAATTAGTGTGCACCAATGTGGAAATTGAGGGGTGAGACTTTATTTGTTATTACTCTGAGTAATCAAGAAGATGAATTTTGGTTTCAGAACTTTGTAGTATTGGGCTATCATGGTATAAAACTCTCCTTCCCAAATTGAGGATCCCTTAGTGTAGGCATTAACAGTATATCTATTCACATAGAAATTGAAGCTGAAATGTGAGTAGCTTAGATGATCCATGTCTGTTAATCAAACAACAAAGAAAGGAGTTAAGCTGTTGGCAATGGATTTTGACATCTGAGGTATACCTAGATTTACTGCCAAGCATCGGGAGTAAGAAAGAGTGTATCTGGCGTGTAGATAGTCATGTTTTACTTCATAATCCCATATCCTGTGAATGAAGTCAGTGGCTCTGGTTCTAGGCACTGTGCTTGGGCTCTCCCAGCAGGTAAAGAACCACAGCTAGCTGAGGTACTTTCACAGGGGTGGAGTAAGAAAAGAACATAATCTGAAAAATCACTGAAATCACAAATGAAGTTTCAAAAACAAAATCTGAAATAGTTTTAAGCAGGCCATCAACATTTTGATGTGAATGCTTGTTTATATATGAACATGGATAAGCATTTCATCTTTAATTCCTCGGCCTACAACAGAACAAATTAATAGCAGTGACTTTACATCTCAATATTTAAGTTATAATTAGTATGATGTAACTCAGATAGAAAAGCCACAAAGAACCAAATATAGAAAATAA